>CM029367.1:25537005-25742005 GCA_017165825.1 Hepsetus odoe | reverse complement strand
CTACTGCTACTGCTAATATTACTACTATTTCCACCAGCACTACCATTACTACTTCTACCACTACTACTACTACTTCCACTACCACTACTGCTACTGCTACTAGTACTACTATCACTACTACTACCAATGCTACTACTACTACTACTACTGCTACTACTACTACCACCACTACTACTACTTCTACTATTCCTACCTCATACTACTACTACTACTGTTACTACTGCTACTACTACTACCACTACTACTATTCCTACCACTACCATTACTACTACTACTACTACCATTACTAGTACTACCATTACTATTGCCACTACTACTACCACTCCTACTACTACCACTACTACTACTAAGATTATTGTTGTTAACAATAATTAAGTTAAATAAAATTATTTGCCTTGTCTTACTCAATAACTGAAGCCTAATGGCTTTTTAAAAAAGAAATTCAACAAATTATTTGGAGCAATTATTCCCTTGTTATGAGGTAAGGCTCATAAGGTCCCTCAGAGGGCAGGGATTTCACACAGCTGGCTGAAATTTCACCATTTTCACTTTACAGTTAATCAGACATGGCACCCTATTTATAAAGGGGGAGAAAGACAATGCAAAAGATGACATCATGATTTGAGCTGGATTTGTAATGGCAAACATAAAATAATTAACTCAGGTCATGTTTGGTTTATTGCACTGAGTGTGTTTTAAATCTCTGACTTTGGCCTGGTGCGTTTGTTAGGAATAACTCTACTGCCTTCCCAGACTACTGGGAAGAGATTAAAGAGAGGAGAGAAATACAGTGGGCCTTTGTGATTTGTTTTGACATAAACTGCATTGTTTTCCATGGGCTCCATTTGGTCTGGCCTGTGACATTCGTCTCCAGATCTTCAGAGAGACACTTCAAACACAAGACTGTGATTTGTTAGAGAGAAGACAAGGCTCCTCTGAGGAGCCTTCCAGCATATAACCTCTCTTAAACGCATCCAAGTGGTGCAACTGCCTAAGCTATTGCCCTATTATCAGGAGATGTGATTCTGATCCCCAGCTTGTTCAACAACTATCTATGATCCATCTGATCATTATTCAGGAGATATGAATCAAGTGCCTAGTGTTTAGGGCCCAAGGATCAGAAGGTCATGGGTTTAAATCCTGGACCAGTAGGTTGCCCTGAGGTACCCTTGATCAAGGTACCATCTCCATAACTGCTCCCTGGGAGCTGAATATGGCTGCTTACCGCTTCATGGTGTAAATGGGTTAAATACAATAGATACTGTGTGCTGTGCTGAGTGCTCACAATGACAAATAGTCACTTTCACCTTAATTTCACTTCATAGATGCCCTTGTTCACTCACATGTGAAGACTAAGATGCAGTTTGATAAATCATACACATTTCCATTATATATATTCCATCCATGCTATGGAAAGTTCTTCAATATTACATAACATACAAGATATTATACAAGATATATCCAGTTTATTTCATTCCAGACATTTTTTCATGACGCTTCTGACTGAATGAGCTCTGAAAACAACCAGAAATTGCATTCATTTTATTGCTACTGTGAAAAACAGTTTATCTCCTAAATGTAACGAAGAGCAAGTATTGAGTTTCAGTTATCTTATTATTATTATTGGGGCAGCGGTGGCCTAGTGGTTAGGAAGTTGGCCACAGAATCGGAAGATTGTGGGTTTAAATCCTTTGCCAGTGGGTTGCTTGAGCATGGTACCGTTCCCATCACTGCTCCCCAGTGTGCATTGGTTTAAATACAGAAGTCCAATTTCATTGTGGTTCACTGTGTGCTGTGCTGTGTGCTCTCACAATGACAAGAATAGTCACTTTCACTTATGAATTGGTTAGAGAAGGTTCTGTGTTCTGTTCGCAGGTGGGGCAGCCTGGGTCCTTACTGTGTGGAAATGATATGTTCTCTTTATGTCTGCATGGATTTCCTCCAGGTGTTCTGATTTCCTTCCACTGTTTGAAGACATGGACGTCAGGTGGATTGTAGATGCCTTAAGGGCAGAGGTGGACTAGTGGTTAGTAAGTTGGCCACAGGATCAGAAGATTGTGAGTTTAAACCCATTCCCCTCCCCGTCACTGCTCCCCGGGCGCTTTCATAGCTGCCCCCTGCTGCGCGGTGTTTGCATGGGTTAAATGCAGAGGTCCAATTTTCTTGTTGTTCACTGTGTGCTGTGCTGTGACCTCGCAATGACAAGAACGGTCACTTTCACTTTTCGCTTATTGCCCCGTAGGCGTGAGTGTGTGTGTGTGTGAGTGTGTTTGTCTGGATATCTGTCCTGTGTGAGGTGACAGGAGGCCTGCCAGGGGTGTTTCTCTGCCCTTTGTACTATTAGAGCTGGAAAGTTTTCAAGTTTCACCAACTAGCCTTGTCAAAACTAGTGTTTAAAAGGGATGGATGGATGGATGGATGGATAGAAGCACTAGTGCTAGAAGATACAAAATTGATGTATGGCACTGTAGAGCTCTTTTTTTTATTTTAGTAAGAAAATATTCTTCTTTATATTCTTTTGATAAAATAACCTCTCTAGTTAAAGAAATCTCTATATTATGCAATGTTTCTCCACTAATTAAAGGTTCCTGTTTGAATCATACATTCAACCAAGAACCACTAAGGGATCACGAATGCAGGATTCTGCCAGAATATATTTTTATTCCCGCTCTAAAAATATGCATTAAAGGAGCTGCCACAGCACAGCCTTCATTAACTGCAAAACCACATATGACAAAAATGTGTGATAAGCTCCTCATGGCTTCAGCACAGCTCTCGGTTTCCTCCACAGCAATATGCAAACGCACAGCTCATATTTTCCATCTCAGCATGTCTGGCACCAGACTGCATCAGATCTGAAGTGAAGCGAAGCAGCCAAAAACACCCCGCAAACACCAAGCATTTCGCAAAAGCCGTGAGGAAAGATCGATTTCCAAGAGGTTGGATTTCCCCTTTTGTTTGAAATATATTCCATCACATGTCCAGCACCCAAATTCTTTAGGGTAGAGCATAAAAGCAAAAAATCATTTCAAAGCCTGAGACTAATGGTGAGTTGGGTGCATCTATGCTATCAAGTAATAGCTCATTTTTCATCTGTAAAATATGTAAGAGAAAAACACATATTTATGGAAAAAATAGAGTATTATGCACTTTTTTGAAGGGTAAAGCTGCCCACCTGCTCAGCTCATTCAACCACCTTCAGGGTTTTCTGTACTCCAGACCAGATCTGGGTTTGTTGTTCTCTACATTAGAGCCTCTTTTCCACCTATTCTCCAGAGCAGCTACACTTTCATGCTCATGGATGTGACCACCCACCAGGCAGAGATACTTTTACTTACAAACATCACTGGGCAGCGGTGGCCTAGTGGTTAGGGAGTTGACCCTGCAATGGAAGACTGTGGGTTCGATTCCCCTTACCAGTAGGTTGCCCTGAGGTACCCTTGAGCAAGGTACCATCCCCATCACTGCTCCCCGGGCAGCTTTCAATAGCTGCCCACTGATGCACGGTGTTTGTGTGCATGGGTTAAATGCAGAGGTCCAATTTCGTTGTGGTTCACTGTGTGCTGTGACCTCGCAATGACAAGGGTTGTCACTTTCACTTTTCACTTTCTCACTATTACACTTTACTGACATCACTGTTTCAGATTACAGACTGCACAGGTTATCAGTGGGTAATTTTGTTACTCTGCTAAATGAGTCAATGTAATGTAATGGCTCATATATTCTAGAACCTCTTTTCAGTAATATTCTGCTTTCTCTTTTATTATTTTGGGTCAAGCAGAGGAGTTGGGTTCCCTTTCTGAGACCTTCCCAAGGGTTCTTGCACCAGCTATGGGGAAATTTTTCTTGCTTATGTCATCTTTTGCTTGCTCACTAGAAGCTTGGATATGGGTTCTTTAAAGCTGGTTATTGAAAAGTACCATATGAATAAAACTGAATGCACTTGACTTGACCCGTGCTTTAAAGAGCCATTTCAGTAGATATGCAGTGAAAAGCATATTTAACATTAAAAAGGCCTCCACATAATGAAAGAGTTCTTTAATATTTTGCATTTTATTCATTCAAGCCAGGAACTGTTCAGGAACTTCTGTTTTTGAAAATGGACTACTTGGTGGGGCTAAAGCAAATTTCACTTTTTTAACAAAAAAGCTGTTTAATTACAATAATAATTCTGCTTTATCTTTAAGAGGTTAGGTGAGGATGGACTGTATACGTCTATATTTATTTCAGTGCAGGTTCCTTGGGCAGACCTTTTCTTTTGTCCAGGGTAAAGCTCTGCACTGCGGCAATATTCAGTGGGACATGAGGAGCTTGTGTTCAATATTTCATGTATCGCTGGAAGAGAAGTACTGTATATAAATCTGTACACACAGAAAAACATCGAGCAGCATGTGGTTGTGATGCCACACAACAAAGCATGCTGCAGCAAATAAGAGTATTTTCTTTAGCCTTTGGAATCATGGCTTGTGTGTTTCTTTCATAAATAGCTTGGAGCTATTTGCAAGAATAAAACATATTGATAGTTCTAGGAAATTGTAGGAAGAGTCCAGAAGATTTTCAGCTGAGTGATGAAACGGGGGCCTCTGCACATGTAAGAGAACAAGAGCTACTTTTATATGTGTTTAGCACTCAGCAGCCATGTCCAAACGCCCAAAGCAACACAAAGCAAACCTTGCAACTAAGAACTTAATCCAATTCCCAAATAAAGCACAGGCACACACACACACACACACACACACACACAGGTTACTTCAGGTTAAAGCAATGGCATTGATAACTCTCTCCATACATTAACCTCATGGTACAATGCATGGCTTATCCTGGGGCTACTTGCAGGTGTCAGAGCGGATGCAGCATATTGTTCTGTTTCATTGTATTAGGCGTTAATGAAAATGTCAGCTTTTAGAATCCCATTACAACTAAGTGACCAAAGTGCTTTCCCCATCGCTTGGAAGATGTAAAGACAGTGGAATAATTCTGTGCACAGACATGCAATGTCATGCTAACTAAATGAAGCACATAAGCACACCCCCCCACACATTTGCATTGTGTAACCTTTTGAAGAACGCTTTTGTTCATCTGATTGGCATCTCCTTGCATTTCAAGTGCAAATCATTATCATTATCATTCATTATCCACCATTTGTCTGACTTTTGAAGAAGTTGGAAAAGCAAGGTGGTTTGTCTCAGAGCTCAAGAGTGACTTTTAAAAACTGGGACCAAAGCAAAAGCAAAAGCCTTAAACTGGTGCAGGGACACAAAAAAGGAGAAATTAAGAAGTCATTCACTCTTTTTCTTTCGTTTGGAAAAAAAATGCACTTCTTTAACACACAATACCCCTTTCTAGCTGTTAAAATGATGGTGGATCTATAATGGTGTAAGGTCACAGTCTCTCTCGAAATGTACAACACACTATATAATGAAGAAAGCGAAGGTAATTTGCAGATAAGTTTGGCCTGTGAAAACTGACAAGCCTGCACTGTAGTATTACACTCTGCTGAAAAGCTCATAGAAGCTTAATGCAGCTTTATAAAAGACATATTTTATGATTAGGTGCAAAATCTTACACAGTGCAGGTAATATAATAGAAAAGAGCTGTGAAGTGTCCTGTGAGCTGCCGAATTATTAAAATTCATCCATATTGAAATAAATAATATAGGCATTAAATCTAAGGATTGCTCTGCATGGTTTAGCAACCATGTGGGGCAATTTTACAGGACCAGCCATGTCCAAAAAGTGGCATAATTTAAACCTTGCAGCAAAGAGTTTTAGTCAATGCTTAAATAAATTACACATTTATTTAAGATTAAGGCCCAAAGATTACTCTGCCCGGTTTAGCAGTAGCTAAGGCAAACCCATGCTGGTTGATTTTACGAGATCACACTGTCAGGAAAAAAGGATTCTGTAAGGGTAGCTTTTTGTCCCCCAAGGTGCTAATAATGTAAGAGTTCCATTTAAAACAGAACAAAGTGCTTCATTTCCAGCTGTGGAGTTTTAATGAGTTTTAATGCTACATTCACTTTTCCATGGAATAAATGCAGTTTAACCCATAAATATCAAAATGCAGTCAAAAAGAAAAGAAATCAGCTGTACAGCAAGTGCATCTTTGGCATTTTTAAAGCCTAAAGCTGTTAAAGGCGTGCATGCTAGGGCAGCACATAAATACTCAAATTTGAACAATACAGAGAAAAATAGAATAGCATGGCTCCTGTGCAAGGATGACACAGAAAATTGTGACATGTTCCTTGGGACAGCAGTGGCCTACTGTTTAGGGACTAGGCCCCATGGTCAGAAGGTCATGGGTTTGAATCCCAGACCAGCAGGTTGCCCTGAAGTACTCTTGAGCAAGGTCTGCATTGCTGCTCCCCGGGCACTTTAAATAGCTGCCCCTTGTGTGGGTGAAATGCAGAAGTTGGGGTTCTGTTTCACAATGAAAAATAGTCACTTTCACTTCAAAAGGCACTTCATATTTTATTCAATGCACACTGACCAGCCAGGGTCCACCTAACTTTTATCTAGTCCCGTTGCATATTTTATCTATTCCACTTGCCATATACTTGGGGGATCCACCACCCTAAAAGCACCTGCTCACTCGTGGTCCTGTAGAGATCCTGACCATTGATGAAGGGGGCTAAAATAATGCAAAGAAACAGATGCTCTACAGTCAGCAGTTATAAACTATAAGGTGCATCTAGGACTTTTAAAAGGTTAAGAATGACCATTTCCTTCACTAGGATCAACAAATGTTAGTCAAAACATGTATATTTCCTCTCAGTTCCTTAAGTGTGTCGGGGTGAATCTGATATGGTAGAACTTTTTATTAGCATCTAAAGACCTAAATAAAAAAAGAGCTTATATTGCTCACATAAGATATAAACGCTAAGACAGGGGGAAAATCTGAACCGATAATTTGATAATTTGTTTTCAGAATTTAAATCCATTGTCTTCAACCAAAACTCAATGCAATAAAATATCACTAAAATATTTCCAGATTCATTATAAAAAGAATAGAAATATAGTGCAGTTTTGTTCTCTAACCTCAGAATATGTGCTCTTGATTGTATCACCCAACCAAGTATTTCCCAAGGGTGCAACTACATCATGTTAAACATGTGCTCAAGACATGTGATCCATGTGCAAATATTCCAAGATGACAAAGGGCCTTGCAAACAGTTAAACAAATTTCAGGAACACATTTCATTATAATGAAGTCAAATGCTTTCCATGACCTCCTCAGTGACCAGGACTTAATATTATTTCAGTTTTATTATAAAATATGGATTCTTAATGCAAAAAAGTTGTCCAGCATTGTTTTTTAAGAAAGCGAGTCCCCAGTGAAAGCAAGAAGGTGGTCTGATTTGTTACACAGGAATTAGTAAATTAATTAATGATTATTAGCTTTATCATTTTGTCCAAACTCATTAATATATATACTCCTTCCCTCTGTCTAATGAAAGGAATTAATGTATTAAGAGATGCACTCAGTCTTTTGGAATAATTGCTGAGATTGTACAGACAGATCCCATTCACAGGCCCAATATTTATTTTGAGCCAGTAATTATGCTATTCAATTGATTACTGGCCATTCGTTTCACATAGTGCCACCACAGAGACGCAGCAAGGTGAAGCATCTTATCAGTGTCTCCTCCACCGGAAGTCAACAAAGACACGAGTCTGGGTGATGTCAAACTAGTCATCAATGAAAAGATAAGAAAGCCATTTCCAAATATTGAACGTTTGACTTGGCATTCAAATGGTGTGTGTAAAAATAGCCAAGAGTAGGTTGTTGTTTTTGTTAAGCTTATTATAATTCACAAAGCATAAGCTTCTTTCAGAAGAGAATTAGTCTGTAATAGTGTTTAATATTAGTTATGGTGCCTTGTTCTCTTTGATCGACTGTGCCATTAAGTTTGATTCGGCATGCCCTGCCACAAAAGCAGGGTCAGACGTTCAAAAACAAGAAGCCAAATGATCTTCCTGATTATCCTGTTTCATGGTTAATGCTCAGATTCATTGATTCTGGTGGCAAAACAGAATAGTTGGACGGCACCAGGTTAATAAAGGGTATAAATTGAGCATATCTTCTTTCAATATTATAAACATAATGAGTTTGGGAGCCTGCAGCATCAAACATGCAGCAGTTTAGACAAATGGAGGCACAAGGTTTCTTCCATGTGGGTTTAGGCTTAGCTCAGACATATTAGTCTTTCAATATGTGTAGCTTTTTGGCTTAATTCACATTAGTAGCATTTTGTCGGACACTAAAGCCACTGGTGTAACTAGGATTTCACGGGCAGCAGTGCAAAAAATGAACGGACCACCATCACCCCCTCCCTGCGTATATAAAAATGATGGATCTTTTTCAAAACGGTTCCAGTGGCTGATTTTTAGTAGGATGGAGTTTAATAGATATCAGAGATGTCTGAGCAATGTTATTGGAACGTTTTTGGCAAGCCATGTCTTTAAAATGGCTTTTTCACTCATGGCTGCACATTTTTGTTAGCCTCTATATAAGGGGCCTGATAAAGATTGGAGGGAACCCGGCTCAATTGTCCACTGCACCCCAGGTAGTTATATCTCTGTCAATTTAAAGGGATACTTAGTTATAAACCCTCCCCCAGAAAATGCCTAGTTCATTCTAGGGCAAATGACAGAGCAGTGTTTATTCAATCCATCATATGTTCATGAGTTACAAACTTTGAAATAGTGGCTGATAAATAAACGTTTATCAAGCGTCAAGTCTCAAGCGTCAAGCATTTAGGCTCTTCCACAAGGGGGAGCCAATTAAGACTGTCTTGAGCCATCTGTACCTATCAATCACAGCAGAAACCTATGCTCTCAGTACCTTTAGATAATCTCCCTCTTAATGTGAATCGCACTTGTTTTATATCGTAAAGCTTAACTGGCATGCCTCCTCCTGCATGCGTCTGATCCTCCAGTCAGCTGTCTGCTTGTCTGCTTCCCAACACAAAACATCTTTTCAGTAAAAATTCTAACCAGGACTGATATTCTACCTTCCTGTACAGAATTAAACCCCAGCACCACATATCTCTTTCTGTAAGGTGTACAAAATATTGTGTTCACTGTCAAACTGTTGAGTGTACTCTTTTCATCTATTTTATGTCTTGCACTGCTTAGTGTTGCCACTGTTTCTGTACATTCTGTGAGCAGTTGCACTTAATTTATCAAGTGCAAAGTCCATGTGCATGACACATACTGTCAAACAAAAGTAAAAAATACATTTTCTCTGAAGGCTTCCCAGGGCTTTTCTTTCAATACACATGCTGCAAGACTGGCTTCTCTCATGTCACATCAAGCTCTGTGTTTAAGTTCCAGAGGGCTCAGTTAATCTCTTTTCAGTTCCGGCAGACTCAGACAAGAACAGCAAGATTGGATGAAAGGCAAAGAGGATTTCTGAGTATAGTGAGGTGCGAATTTAAAGCCAGCATTTGTCCCATCAATAAAAGCAAATTATATAACTAAAATCCATTTTATAGTAAATTATTAGGGTTGTAATATGCTTTGTCATTAAAAAGATATTACATGCTCAATTATGTGGATTTTTGAATAAACATTAAAAAAGCATTACTTTCTATGGCTTTACACCAAAGAAAACTGCTTTTTTGTTTCTCCACTGGACCTAATCATTTATAGCTATGCCAGTAAAAGATAACTTTATCCCACTTTTCTCAGCTCCTCAGTGTAACTTAGCTTCTTAATCAAAGCCAGTGAAGTGTTTAATTAGACCATTCATTGCTGTTCAATTAGTTTAGATTGTCACAGCTTAGATTACAGGTTAATTAATCATCTGAAGACTGCAGAGCTGGCTCTTAGGACCCCCCTCCCCCAATATACATATATATACATACACACACATGCATGCACCCACACACACATACACACACACGCACACACACACACACGCAAAGACCTCTCAAGGCCTGCCTCTGTTCTGCTCGGAACTCGAGTAAGTCTTTTGACAGTGATGTAACTTAGCTTACTAGCTGTGGCCTTATATAGTCAGAATCTGTGCTCTTCCTCTGCAGAGCTTCTCCAAGCTGTCTCTTTTTCCCTTTGTAATTTTTATGAGGAGTATTTAGAGTTACTTACGTGGATATTGTTAGAGATTGTTAGAGACTCTTCCATTATGGTAAAATGGCCTCCTGGGCCATTTTCAGATTCCTTGATTGTGTGATTCATTGCCCAGAACAGCAGCTTTGAAAGCCTGCCTGTGCACAACATACATATTAACTGTAGAAAAGGAGCAATTCAGCAGAATTCAAAGGCATAAAAAGTGTTTTGTGAGAACATTTTTATTCTTTTGCTGAAGAACTACAACTGACCTCAATAACTGATTTTCCTTTTGATTATAATCATCAGGTTGCTTGGCTGAATAAGTGCTTCCTCTCACCACAGGTTCTACTAGATGCATTTGAGGAGTCTTCACCATTTTCTTCCACTTCTTGAATAAAGTAAGAAAACTAGATGCACTTTATTCACATGAGGTTATGAGCTGTATGTTCCCTTCATTCGTCCAAGATATGAAAGTGAATATCCATCCATCCATCCATCTTTCCATTCATCCATCCATCCATTCACCCATCTGTCCATTCATCCATCCATCCATCCATCCATCAGCTGTGATTATACAGTTTGGAGTGGCAAATTAGATATTATATTCAGTTATTTATGAGGATGATGGCCTGAGATAAGAATTTGCTTCCTTGTCTGAATGTTCTGGCATGCATGGTTCTTTAATACCTGCCTGGGGAAGAAGATAAAAAACCTCCAAGGTGTGATGGATCCATAATGATTTTCTTTGCCCATATGCTGGTTTTTGAACACCACAGTTCCTGGAAGGTGGGTATGTTCGGACCAATGATTTTCTGCTGTGCTCACTGTTTGCTGCAGCCTGTTCCTGTCCTGGATTGTAGCCGCAGTGAACCAGGCCATGATGGACATATTCAATGACTGCAGTATAGAACTCCGCTCCTGTGCCAGTCAAAACTTTCATCTTTGCTGCAGAAAGTACATTCTTTGTTGGGTCTTTTTGAAGCTGTCTCTGAACGTCGACAAGACTAAAGAGATGGTTGTTGACTTCAGGAGACCACGTCTGGACCATGCTCCACTGAATATCAACACTTCACCTATGGAGATGGTCCAGAGCACCAAGTTTCTTGGCGCTGTCTGTTGTTGTCTGTTGTCTGCACTTGTTGCCTTGTCTTGTGTTTTATGTTGTGTGTTCTGTTGTCTTGTGTCTTGTGTGTAGCACCAAGGTCCTGGAGGAACGTTATTTTGTTTCACTATGTACTGTGTATATGGCTGAAATGACAATAATTCCTACTTGACTTGACTACTGGATTTGACTTGAAGATGATGTTGATTTTGGACTCCCCATTTTCTGGTTCCCAGAAACTTGAAGGACACAGGGCTGTTGGATGTTATGAGGGGAGACATAATAACTGTCATCTCCACAGTCTTGAACATTTTCAGTCTGAAGGCTGTAGTGTTGTCTACAAAAAACAGTTTAACATCTGGATAGATGAAGTGCAGTCATTGGTGTAGAGGGAGAAGAGAAGTAGGGAGAAGATAAAATCCTTGGGGAGCAACACTCCATTCCTGTAGAAGTGATTTCTCCTCAACCTACCTACTCTCTCCTACCTGTCAGAAAAGGGAAGACAGATGGTAGGGGGCACAGTGAGCTAGGATAGTTTGAATGCCAAGCTGAAACAGAAAAACAAACAGAACCCTTGCATAAATATCTATCCAGTCAGAGTGTTGTTGGATGTCCTATGTTGACATGGTCATCCACCAAATTGTTATTCATTGGTCATTCAAAGTGAAAGTGAAAGTGACAACCCCCGTCATTGCGAGGTCACAGCACAGCACATGTGAACCACAAGGAAATTGGACCTCTGCATTTAACCCATACACACAAACACCCTGAAGCAGTGGGCAGCTATTGAAAGCACCCGGGGAGCAGTGGCGGGGCCGTACCTTGCTCAACGGTACCTCAGGGCAACCTCCTGGTGAGGGAATCAAACCCACAATCTTCCAATGTGGGGGCAACTCCCTAACCACTAGACCACCGCTGCCCTGAAATGGGCAATGGGACTTCATGACCACAGATGTCACAGATGGCACCATGACCACAACATCTTTTTATCACTTTAAACAAGCTGATTTTGTTGTTGTGCTTTTATGACTAGTATATTTAATTGTCCTCCAATTCTAACTGGTTCCAAAAAAGTCTGAAACACACCTTCATTTGCTAGTCTAGATTAACTGTGCGGGCTAAACCGATGCAGTCTGAGCAGGTAGATAAATGAGAATACATAACATTTACAGACTGGTGTCCAGATTTCAACATATGGACCGTGCAGACTGAGGGACATAAATGTGATTTTTATATTCACAAACTTCCAACAAAATGAGTTTTTTCCTTAATCGATGTAAAGTATTGCTTTTTAAAACAGACAAATTGAAGAGAAAAAAATCACAAGGTGCCTGCACTGATAAAAAAATATGAATACATTGTCTTTTATCATGTGAGGACATGATCACTTGCTGCTCTGTTTGAATTGGAAAACTCGATCATTTAATTAGTCTGGACAAAATTGTGCCATTCGCCTTTCTCTTTGGACTGATTAGATGCATTTGAATGAACTGTATCATTTTGTTAATTGGTTTTGAAATTCATCATCAGCTAATTGTTCTGTAAATATGTGAAAGTAGTGTTCTGGAGTAAATAGCCTCCGTCAGTATTTTGACAGCTCCCTTCATCCTGTTTCTCTTGACTGCTCATCTATGGGTGTGTATGCACTGCGGTTGCAGCTTTTCTTCCCAGTGGATTCTTGTTTTCGGAGTATTAATGAGATATTTTCTAATTACAATGTACCGTTCTCCTTGGGATGCCACTCACTGGAAGCAGGTGAAATGAGATGATAAGCATTTTATGAACTAACAAAAAAACAAATGTGCTCTCTGCGGCCCCAAGGAACTTTGCAGAAGAACGGCAGTTTTCCTTTCTCAGTGGAGTGTTAATGTATGAATTCTCCTAAAAGTTTAAGAGTCTTTGTTCTTAATCAACACGTCATTCACTTTTGAATGGGATGGGCTTCCGAGGAATAACATTGGCCATGGGAAGTGAAAACATCCCATTTTATGATAAAATGATTTAATGTCACTATGTTGTAAGATATATCTGACTGTGGTATTTTAATAGGTCATGGCAAATGTCACTTTTGCTCAATCTGTCTTCATGCCATCAATCATTCTGAAATGTCAAAAGGATAAAAGGAGTCCATTCTTTTTCATTTCACAGTAAAACTTATATCGTGCTCTGAAACATAAAGGTAACATCACTCGACACCAAAAGAATGTTACAGGTTTAAATGCTTGACCAATACCGTGGGTGGGGGGAGGGTTCTGCTTTGCAGCAAGGGCGTTTTGCTAGAATGGGCTGGTCCCGCTAGGGTGAAGGGTCACTGCAAATCAATACAAGTTATTCTGACTGATCTTTTCTCTGATGACACATTTCAGTCCTGAGGAGAGTGATCTCTCTTTCACAATGACAGTGTCCCCCATCCTCAGGGCACAAGGGGTCACTGAATGGTCTGTATAGATGTAATTCAGATGTAATTTATATCCTGTGGCTTTTGCAGTCAGCATATCTCAGTTTAATTGAAAATCTATGGGAAGTTTTGGGGGCAGTGGGTAGGGTGTTGGCCACATGATCGGAGGATCGGGGTTCGAACCCCTTCCCAGTAGGTTGCCCTGAGGTACCCTTGAGCAAGGTACCGTCCCCGTCCCGCTCCTCCCTGCGATGGGCTGGCGACCTGTCCAGGCTGTGTCCCCCGTCCTCGCCCTGTGTGCGCTGGGTTGGACACCGGCACTCCCCCACGACCCCGTTTGGGACAAGCGGCAGATAATGGATGGATGGATGGATGGATGGGAAGTTTTGGATTAGACATAGTACGATGTTGTATCCATCCAGCGCAGTTTGAAAAACATGTAAAATATCACAGTGAAACTGTTACGGTGGCTCTTGGTTGAACAACAGCTTTTAAGATGAATAATGATAGACTACATTTATGGTGCTGTGACGGTTCTGTGACAGTAGAGGGCGCTCTGCTCTGGTTGTGCACACCTGGGCATTGGGTGACAGGTGTGCCTCATCGGGGGTTGGCGTTATAAGCCCAAATGAATCAGAGCAGGGCGCTGGTCATTCTGTGTGCTTACCTCTGTGTGTTTATTTATGTTATCTTTTACACATGTTATTTTCAGTATATTCAGTCTATGAGTTCTGTGCACGTTAGTTCCGTTATTAAAATTCAGTATGAAGCTCTCGGCTCTGCACTGATGTCCAGCCCATGACACTACATCGTTACAGGTGCCAACCATTTTTTGTTCATAAAGAATCACCTTGTGAAGGGATGAGTGGCATATTTAGAAAATCATACAATTTAGAGCATTACAAAATCATCAATTCAAGCATTCAGATGTTTATGCTTTCATTATTCTACAATCACTGTCTTTAATAAAGAACCTGACAACCCCACTACACTGCTTAAGGACATTCCAGTTTCCTGGAATATATACAGTGCCTTGCAAAAGTATTCACCCCCCTTGGCATTTTTCATTTTTGTTGCCTCACAACCTGGAATTAAAATTGATTTTTTGAGAGTTTGCACCATTTCATTTGCAGAACATGCCTACAACTTTGAAGCTGTTTTTTTTTTTATTGTGAAGCAAACAACAAATAGGACAAAATAACAGAAAACTTCAGCGTGCATAACTATAAAAGTCAGTACTTTGTAGAGCCACCTTTTGCGGCAATTACAGCTGCAAGCCACTTTGGATAAGTCTCTATGAACTTACCACATCTTGCCACTGGGATTTTTGCCCATTCCTCAAGGCAAAACTGCTCCAGCTCCTTCATATTGGATTGTTTTCACTTGTGAACAGCAATGTTCAAGTCTGACCACAGATTCTCAATTGGTTTGAGGTCTGGACTTTGACTAGGTCATTCCAACACATTTAAATGTTTCCCCTTCAACCACTCGAATGTTGCTTTAGCAGTATGCTTCGGGTCATTGTCCTGCTAGAAGGTGAACCTCCGTCCCAGTCTCAGATCACAGGCAGACCGACACAGGTTTAGCTCAAGAATATCCCCGTATTTAGCACCATCCATCTTTCCCTCGACTTGGACCAGTTTCCCAGCCCCTGCTGCTGAAAAACTTCTCCACAGCATGATGCTGCCACCACCATGTTTCACTGTGGCGATGGTGTTCTTGGGGTGATTGGATGTGTTTGGTTTGCGCCAGACTTAGCATTTTCCTTGGTGGCTGAGAAGTTCAGTCTGACCAGAGCACCTTCCTCCATACATTTGGGGAGTCGCCCACATGCCATTTGGCCAACTCTAAATGTGCCTTCTTATTTTTAACATTAAGTAATGGCCACTCTTTCATAAAGCCCAGCTCTATAGAGTGTACAGCTTATTGTGGTGCTATGGACAAATACTCCAGTCTCTGCTGCGGAACTCTGCAACTCCTTCAGGGTTACCTTTGGTCTCTCTGCTGCCTCTCTGATTAATGCCCTCCTGAGTTTTGGTGAGTGCCCCTCTCTTGGCAGGTTTGTTGTGGTACTCTGTTCTTTCCATTTGAAGATGATGGATTTGATGGTGCTCTGAGGGATCATCAAAGATTTTGATTTTTTTTAATAACCCAACCCTGACTTGTACCTCTCAACAAATTTGTCCCTGACTTGTTTGGAGTTCCTTGGTCTTCATGGCGTGATGCCTCTTGCTTAGTGGTGTTGTAGCCTCTGGGGCCTTTCAGAAAAGGTATGTTTATGCTGCCAGATAATGTGACACTTAGATTACGCACAGGTGGACTTCATTTAACTAATTATGTGGCTTTTGAAGGTAATTGGTTGCACCAGGACTTTTTAGGGGCTTCATGGCAATTTTAATTTTTTTAAAAATAATTTTTTATATATATTTTTCTCATTTCACTTCACAACTAAAATAAGATTAAGAAACATTTAAATTACAGGTTGGAATGTAACAAAATAGGTGAAGGGGGGTGAAAACATTTGCAAGGCACTGTATATATATCTATGATATGTATATCTTCCTCCCTGCGATGGGCTGGCGACCTGTCCAGGGTGCGTCCCCCGTCCTCGCCCTGTGTGCGCTGGGTTGGACGCCAGCACTCCCCCGCGACCCCGTTTGGGACAAGCGGCAGATAATGGATGGATGTATATCTTCTTCTTTTTCTTTCGGCTGCTTATATATATATATATATATATTTATATATACACTTACTGACTAGGGTGGTCCTATCCCAGGCCACTCATTTACCTAGCATGATATGAAGGGTGGCTCATGACTTTTGCACAGTAATTTATATAGAATGTAAAGCAAAATAATAAAAGTAATAAAAGTAAATAAGTAAAATATGTTACCTGAATCATTTGCTAGACTAGTGAGCTATGCTTCTTGTTTTGTCGTGGGATATTTTCAGTACTTCATGAATTTCTAGGAATTAAATCCCATTTAACTCGAACAGGTCTAGATCTTGTCATTCGAGAACTAAGTCTTGCAACACTCTTCATGATCCTCGGGAGTCAGGGTTATGAACACCCCCTAAACAAAGGAGAGTGTTGACAGAAGTTTTAATTGGGTGAGGTGTTGGTCTTCTGTTTGAGCTTTGGTTTGAGACCACCTCCAGCACACCACCTCTTGGTTAGATATTTGTACACACTTTGTATGTCATGTGGCTCATTCTGCAGCACTCAAGTGTATCAGACTGCATCATGTAAAAAAATATTCCATTTTGGAAGAAGAATTTTCAGTTTATCTTTTCAACCCTGGAGGCACTGTGGCAGGTAATTAGACCCTCATAATTGTGTTTTGCTCTTGCACAGGGGAGTGCTGAGTGTCCATGGCAACTAACGGACGAGTGAGTCATGGAGTGGTCACGTGTGAGCATGTGTAGCTGGGGAAAAAATTGTTCAGCAAGAGTGTGGGGCTGTGGAGATTGCTCAGTTCCTCTGGATCTGTTACTGAAGAAAATGAAAGTGTGCCTGACTGGGAAGGTGAAATGATCTAATGGCTAATATTGCAGCATCCTAGTACTTGTTACCTGTTTGAGAGAGAATGCATTTAAAAATGTTACGAAACTCTTTATGTTTTAATTTTGATCAATTTTTAAGGTTTTTCAGCTCCAAAACTATGTAATTATATTTTAATAAATATATATAAATATTTTTTTTACTCTTTTTTTTCATTTTATTACTTTTTAAAGAAATTTTCCTTTAAAGAAGTGTAATGATTTCACCTACACTGCCATTTAAAGATTTGTCATCACTGCTCATAATTATCACCATCCAATCAGAATCATTTATTTACGCAGGGGTTAAACAGTGAAGATTGAAAATATGAACTTCACACCAGAATGCTGTACTCAGTATTCAGATTTTTGTGGAATAACAAGACATTAATCTAAATGATATAGTGTAGAGGCTCTGAGTTTGTGCATGGAAGGTCAGGGTTAAATTTTTTGGAAGTTATGGCTTGTATATTGGGCTTGTCATATTTTTATGATAATGTTACTATGAAATTCTACTTCCTGCTGGTCACATCACCTTCTGACGATCCCCGTTGGAGCTCATAGTATCAGGCCTGGGCTCCCTGGTGTTTGGTTTGGAACAGAGAGCTGAGTGAGAGAATATTGCTTGGCTTAGGTATTGAAGAGTTTCTGTTTTTATGGCCTCTCAATAACTCAGTAAACAAGAGTTACTTTAGGCCTTGTCCTTTTATGAGGACACTGTAGAGCTAATGCACTGTAATACTTACAATAATTTGATGATAAATGATCTGCCTTAAGAATTAATCATCACACTTATGAAATGAAAGGCATTTTGGATGTTGTCACGGATCAGGTGTTTTGTGCACGATAGAGGGCGCTCTGTTCTGACTGAACACACCTGAGCTAATGAAGGCACAGGTGTGTTTCATTGGGGCTGACTATTTCGCCCGATGAGTCAGAACAGAAAGCGGCGGCTCATTTGTTAGGCGCTCTGCCTGCACTGTGGTGGGTTTATGTTTGAGAATCCGGTGTTCTTGGTTTGAGGCTGCAGTTCTCTTGTTTTAGTTTAAGACAGCAGTCCTTGTTTCTTGTTTTGTTAATATAGTTAATAAATTTACGTTTCGAACTCCTGGCTCAGCATTGGCGTCCTCCCTGAACCCCGCCACCGTTACAGAATGAGCGCCAGTACCTGGGCAGTCGCCAGTCAGGAGTGCGAGCAGGCGAGGTGCTCGCGCTGAAATGCAGCCTTGCGCGATCAGAGGCGGTGGAGTTTATTGGAACCACAAAGTCCGCAAAGTACGGCGTGTTAGTCCGTGGACTCCGTGAGAATTGGAGCGAGTTATGCGATGAGCGCTGGCGAAATACCCAGCCAGAGCTCCAAGCGTCTGATGCGGCTGGCGTCAGATATCCCTTTCGTCAGCCCCGCCTGGGTCGGTGAAAGCGGCGGACTGGATTCCAACTTCCTGCTGCAAGCTGGTGGCTCGCCCGCGAACTTTTGCGCTACCTCGATACACTGAACCATGTGTTTTTCCTCAGCGACATGGAAAAGCGGAGCTTAGATTGGCGGCGAAATCCGCTGCTGTGAAGGGCGACGTCAGGCCTCGTCATTCAAGTGGGCTGATAATTGAGCGCCCTGCTATTCCGCAGCGGGTGGCGCCGGCGCAGCGCGACAATCACCGTGATCGCCAGCGGAGAAGCGTGCAGCGCCAGCGATAGAGAGCACGGTAAGAAATTTGCTCCTGCGCTAATGGGCGTTACGATGAGATTCTCCTGTGCAGCTAATGGAGGCGTTACGGTAAAGATTCTTCCACTGCAGCTAATGGAAGCGTTACTGATGAGTTGCTCCTCGCAGCTAATGGGCGTTACGATAATGTGGCGCTCTGTAACTCGTGAAAACCTGGCGGTGAACACAGCCAGCGGCGAATAACAGCAAAGCGGTGGAAATAAGCGGCTTCCTGCAACCTTAGAAAACACCAGGAGGGGCGACGCCGCGGCAAAAAAGCGAAGGCGGTGGCAAAGAAGGCCGTTCCGACGCGAGCTGGAAGAGCGGCGGGAACCGGTACCAGCCGTTGCAACTGGGAGGTCGACCAGGCCGCTTCCGCAGCAGGAAGAATGGCATCAAGAATTCGACCCATAAACCCAGCCCCCTTCGCCATCCGCTGCACGGCAAACCGAGAAAGGAGCAGCTCCAGGTTAGTGGATTTAGAATATGAGTTCGGTGCGAATCTGGGTGAACGGAGGCTGCAGCCATTCAGGCGCGCAGGTGAGAGAAGCATTTGAGCGAAAGTACTTACCGCAAAAGCTACTGGGCATGGGACTGTTCAGCGATATTACCCGAGCTAATAAGATGATGAACGAAATGGGAGGTCTTTGAAGGAGAAAGGAATGGCTGCTGTTGTTCTGGCTTGCATTCGAAGGATGAAGACCAGGCAGGAGCTGGATCAGAAGCAGGCTGCAACTGTGAGTACAATGTGTACAGGGCTCACTGTGCTGCGGACCGCGATAGCCATCAAACATGCTGTTGCAATTCGGCAGGTATCGCTCACGCGACCAGAAAAGCAGAGGAGAATTCGCGAAATTGCGGCTCTGCTGCATGTTCCTGCAAGCCTGCTTCCAGGGTCAAGGGTCAGAAGGGAGGTGATCCTGCGGCATCAGGCAACTACAGTTCGGAGAAGCTCGCGTTCTTAGGACACGGGAGAGGAGTAGTTAAGTACCAAAAGGCCATAAGGGTGTCGTATCCAATATTCAAAGACATTTTAGGTCCTACACTGAGGTGAATTTGTGAGCATTGAGAAACTCAGGTGGTGTGTTGAGAAAGTCAGTGATATGCATCAGGCAGCTTTTAGGGTTATTCTAGTTGAAAGAATGTTGCTGCAATGCACAAAGCCACCATGATTCAGGTTGCATTGAGGCACGGAGGTAATCTCCGAGCCATAAAGGTGTCAGCCATCATCATTCAAAGACATTTTAGGTCCTACACTAAGGGTAAATTTGAGCAAGAGAGATTCCAGGTATTGAGAAGGTCAGTGATGCTCAGGCGGCTTTTAGGGTTTTTCTGTTCGAAAAATATTTGCTCTGGCCTAAAGCTGCCACCTGATTCAGGCTGTAGTCCAGAATGCACCAGCAAGGTGGTTTTTCAGAAGCAGTGCTGGAGCAGCAAGTGTTCTTCAGAGGTTCAGAAGGTGAGCTTGGGCATCAACCAAAGCAGAGGTACAGCTGTTCAGACGCGCAATTTGTACAAAAGTCATTCCAGGAAAGCAGGCAGGGGATCTGGCCGGAAGCAGATCAGAGCTGCAGAGACGTCCAATCTCACCTCAGAGATGAACAGATCAGCTGCATGATCGTTCAGATCCTGAACGAAGTGCAGCAGGCTCTGCCAGCAGCGCTGATGGCGAAGAAAAGAAGCCTCGATGCTACAATTGAATACCTCAGTCTGAACAAAGGGTTGAAACACAAGAAGAGGATCACCTATCTGCTTCCTCAGCTGGAGGACCAAGGACTCTTGTCCAGTTACTTAAGGGAGATGAACTATGGAAGCAGAAAGGAGAAGCTCTGGCTCAAGACAAAGGTGAGCTTCACAAAAGAATTACGAGAATTCAGAGAAAGAGAAGAAAAGTCTCTAGAATAAAGCTGCAAAGCTGTGACTGCTGTCAAGAAAAAGCTGGAAAGAAGCGGATGAACAGAGGGAGCCAGAGAAACTATATGGCAGACTTGAGGAGAGGTTGAGACTCCAACCATTCAGAAAGAAGCTGGAAGGCTAAAATGGCCACTGTGGAGGGAACAACTAAGGTCGGACCAGAGCAGAGGCTGAGATGGGTGCAAGACATAACGTTGCTCTGCAGGCTGGCTGAGAGAAGCCCAAAGTGAGGCTAGTAAGCTCAGCGAGCTGGAGAAGCAGGTCAAGGGGGTATGGAAGCAAGATTGGCCGATCTTGAATCTCGACTCCTCCACAGACACCAGTGCACATGCTGGGACCTGGTGGTTAAAGCCAGAGCGAACAGCTGAAGAACAGTCTGGTAGAGAAGGCAGGAAAATTCAGAAGATTGACCAGCTGCATGATGACTCCCTACATTTAGTTCACCTCACAATGCAGCAGGCTCCAGAACAAGGTGGCTTGTGGAGGAGTCCATAATGAAACTTCTCATAATTAGGTCCAAGGAGCTGGGCGTTGCCTCACGGGCTCCAAGCAACGAGGGGAATACTGATCAAGAGAGGAAGGAGCCTAAAGACATCAGCAATGACCTGTCTCTCAGTTCAAGCGAATGACAGCTTCTGCACTGTAGATTCTGTGATGAAGCATTGAAGAACAAGGATGGCAGGGTTGAAACAGAGTTGGACTATGTAGAGGGCCTTCCTCTTTATTCACTTTAAAATCTGTGTTTAGCTCTTTTCCAGTTCTGCCAAAGCGTTCCACTGAATCGAGTGATTCCTCCAGTGACTCTGGTCAAGTCCAGGCAGCAGTTAAAGAAGTGGACTGAACTTCACAAGTTCCCCTCGCCACACCTCCAGTGCCTGGACATAACGGTCAGGGGTCCTTTATTATAGAAACTTGTTTTGTGGACTGACCATATGCCCTAAAGAGACTTTGTAAGTGTTTTTGTTCTTGACCTCCCCCAGGTGTTCGCCTATGTTTTTGCGCCGGGAGCCGCGCCTTTTGAGAGGGATTTCTGTCATGAATCAGGTGTTTGTGCGATGAGGCGCTCTGTTCTGACCCCCTGAACACCTGTAATTTAATGAAAGCACAGGTGTGTTTCATTGGGGTGACTGCTAGCCCCGTGGAGTCCAGGGCTGAGCGCTGGCTCATTGGTTGAGCTCTGCCACCACACTGTGGTGAGTTTGTGTTTAGGGAATCTAGTGTTCTTGGTTTAGGCTGCGGATTTCTCTTGTTTTTAGTTAAGACAGTCCTTGTTTCTTGTTTTGTTAATATAGTTAATAAAGTTACGTTTGAACTCCTGGCTCAGCATTGGCGTCCTCCCTGAACCCCGCCACCGTTACAGATGTTAATTTTATGAGAAACTCATTCTTTGTTTTACAAATTTATCGTCATTACAAAACCATCAGTAGCTCTGAAAAAATGAGTGCATATCCAGCAGGATCAAAACACCTTCATTACCTTGGGGACAGAAATCTCTTACTCACTTCTAATGAGCCATCTTTAATTTCTTTGAGGATGACATTCACATAAGGTTATTTATGCGCACAGGGCTAATTTATTCAACTAATTATTTTCAAATTCAATCACTGAAGATTGAGTTTTAGGAAAACTTAAGTCCCTATTGCAAAAAATGACAATTTGAGCCTCAAAACTTTCAAAATTCAATGACATGTGTTTACTATTTTTAGTAAATTTCTTCATAGACAGTTTCAAAGAATTGAAACATAGAACAGTTTCTTCATATATCACTGTTTGCAGGTTCAGATGGTTCCTTAAGTGTTCGCTGTTTTATTTTGAACCGTTGTATTTACTAAAATCACATACTAAGAAGATTTTTTTAATTTTATAGAAAACACTGGTTCCAAACTGATGAGTTTTTAATGCTTTAATTTTTATTTTAAGAAAAGTGTGGTAAATACAAATATATTAAATTAAAACACAGTGAGGTAATACTATATTGATTTTCAGTGCTATTTATAAAGTGATCTCCTCATGTATATTTAATATTCAGAGCTTGAGTGGTTAATAAGCTTGCTATTTAGATGTATTGATCCCAGGTTATATGAAAGGAAGGACTCTGCAAGCTTTTCAGGGCTTAGAGTTCTGAAAAAAACTCACAAATATGCATGTGTGCTGCTTCTTAAGGCTTTAGATGAGCAGCATATAGACACACACTGCAACACTCTATGCAACAACTGAAAAAGCCTTCAGTCTGACTAAATATTATAACTATAAAGGCACAGATAGAAACATAACCTGCAGATCTATCTTCGGTTTAGATGCGATCAGAAAGATCAGAAAGATCAGAAGATCAGAAACCAGTGCAGTGGAGCGGTAAGAAGAGGGAAGCTCTCCTCAGGAGGTGTGAATGAGCTGACATCTCAGATGGAGAAGAGACATCATGCTCTCTTTCATCTGATTTTTTTGTATTTCACATTGATTTTCCATCTGCAAACGTTAAAGGTGAAAAATGAATTGAACAATTTACTATCCTTCCCTCGTTCGTAGACCATCAGCCAAGACATGTTTGCCTCAGTACTGCTGCATGAACTGTCAAAATCATCACACATTTCCCTCAGACATGTATGGGTTCATTCATTCTCTCTCTCTCTCTCTCTCTCTCTCTCTCTCTCTCTCTCTCTCTCTTGCTCTATATTGAACTGAGAGCGTTTATAAATATATATATATATATATATATATATATATATATATATATATATATATATATAAACTCTCAATTCTCTCTCTCTCTCTCATTCTCTGTCTAAGTGTGTGTGTGTGTGTGTGTGTGTGTGGTGTGTGAAGAGATTATAGGAGAGAGATAAGACATTCAGGTAAGGCTAATTCATTTCATTAAGATTATGCTAATCATGTATAAATGTAAGTTTTAGTCACAATGAAGTTTAGGTGACACACAGAGCAAAATTTCCTCTTTCACATCTCAGAGAAGTGGGAACTGGCCACTGAATAATGAATAATGGACATATAATAATAATGAATAATGAATATCAAGTCAAGTCAAGTCAAGTAGGATTTTATTGTCATTTCAGCCATATACACAGTACACAGTGAAACGAAATATAGTTCCTCCATGACCCTGGTGCTACACATAGGACACAAGACACAACATAAGACAAGACAAGGCAACAAGTGCAGACAACAGACGGTACATTCATCACAGACAGTACCTTCATCATCATGGGGCTGCAGGACTGCCGTGGAACAAAGCAGCCCAGGTTGTGTGACTGTATAGCAGAGTAACAAAGTGTAACAGAGCGGCGTTTTGAGTAAAGTGCGGATCAGTCAGTCAGTCATTTTCTGCCGCTTGTCCCAAGTGGGGTCACGGGGGAGTGCTGGAGTCCAACCCTCCTCACTCAAGGGTACCTCAGGGCAACCTATTGGGAAGGGGTTCGATCCCCCAATCCGATCATGCAGCCAACGCCCTAACCACTAGGCCACCACTGCCCCCGTAAAGTGCAGATGTACAATTAAAATAAATAGTAGATATGTAGATGAGTAATTAGTGAACATGTTATCAGTTCAAAAGTCTGATGGCCAGGGGGAAGAAACTGTTTCTCATCCTAGTAGTGGAGGCCTGTATGCTTCGGAACTTTTTTCCAGATGGCAGGAGGGAGAAGAGAGTGTGGGACGGGTGAGAAAGATCATCCACAATGTTGGTTGCTTTGCGGATGCAGCGGTTGGAGAAAATGTCTTGAACAGGAGGCAGAGAGACATCGATGATCTTCTCAGCTGATCTCACTACCCATTGTAGGGTTGCGGTCTGAGACATTGCAGTTCCCGTACCAGGTAGTAATGCAGCTGCTCAGGATGCTCTCGATGGTTCCCCTGTAGAAGATGGTGAGGATGGGTGATGGAAGATGGGCTTTCCTCAGTCTTCGTAGTGTTGGTGTTGAGGGTCCACGTGAGGTTGTCTGTTAAGTGAACACCAAGAAAATTGGTGCTCTGGACCATCTTCACGGGTGGGGTGTTGATATTCAGTGGAGAGTGGTCCTGACATGGTCTCCTGAAGTCAACAACCATCTCTTTAGTCTTGCTGACGTTCAGAGACAGGTTGTCGATTCTACATCAGCCGTCAGCTGTTCTGTCTCCTCTCTGTATGCCGCCTCGTCACCACCGGTGATCAGACACACCACAGTTGTATCATCAGCAAATTTGATGATGTGGTTGGAGCTGTGCTTGGCTGCACAGTCGTGGGTCATCAGTGTGAACAGCAGAGGGGTTAGCACAGCCCTGAGGGGCTCCTGTGCTCAGTGTGATGGTTTTGGAGGTGCTGCTACTGATCCTGAGGGTCTCTCAGTCAGGTAGTACTGATCCTGGGGTCTCTCAGTCAGGAAGTCCAGGATCCAGTTACAGAGGGAGGTCTTCAAGCCCAGCAGCCTCAGCTTCTCACTCAGATGCTGAGGGATGATAGTGTTGAATGCTGAACAGTAATTGATGAACAGCAATCGATGATCCTTTCTGTCCAGGCCAGGTGGAGGGTGGTGGAGATTGTATCGTCCGTTGAGCGGTTGGGACGATATGCAAACTGCAAGGGATCCAGTGAGGAAAAGTGAAAGTGAAAGTGACAACCCAGTCTTCGGAAGGTATCTGGGTCTTAATGTGCCTCATGACCAGCCTCTCGAAGCACTTCATGATGATAGGTGTGAGTGCGATGGGACGATTGTCATTTAGGCAGGAGACAGATGATTTTTTTGGTCTGATTTTTTTTGGCACCAGGATGATGCTGGTGGTCTTGAAGCACCTAGGAACCTGTTGAAGATGTCTGTGAGAACATCTGCCAGCTGTTCTGTACATCCTCTGAGCACACAACCTTGTACCTTCTGCACAAGCAGCTTTCTGTGGGTTGACTCTCAGTAGAGATATGGCCATGGTCAGATAGAGAACCCGTAGGTTGCAGCCTCCCTAAACATGTCCCAGTCGGTGCGTTCATTTACATTTACATTTACAGCATTTAGCAGACGCTCTTTTCCAGAGCGACTTCCATGTCCTAAATACAGGGACAGTCCCCCTGCAATTCAGAGCAATTCAGGGTTAAGGGTCTTGCTCAGGGATCCAGTGTTGGTAGTGCCAGAGGTGGGATTCGAACATGGGACTTCTTGTCCCAGAGGTACGTAGGCAAGTACCCTACCACTAGACCACCGCCACTCTCAAAGCAGTCCTGAAGAGCTGAGATTGCTCCTGTGGGCCAGGCAAGACTCTGTCAGTCTCTGTCCAGGTCTTTACCTGCTTCAGGGTGGGCCTCACACACCAGATGATGGGTCTGTATGCTGGGATCAGCAGGACAGAGATGTGGTCTGAGGGTCCGAGGTGGGAGTGGGGCTCCACTCTGTACGCGCCAGCCATGTTTGTGTAAAAACAGTCCAGCATGTTTCCCCCCCTTGTTGCAAAAGCCACATGTTGGTGAAATTTAGGGAGAATTGGCTTGAGATTTGCATGGTTGAAATCTCCGGCGATGATGAACAGTCCATCCAGATGGGAGTTTTGGAGCTCGCTGATAATTCCATAAAGTTCAGCCAGTGTGCTGTTAGCATAAGCGCTGTTAGCGCTAGTGCTGGGTGGAATGTAGACCGCCGTGATAAACACTGTAGAGAACTCCTTGGGCAGATAAAAAGGTCTGCATCTGGCTGTAAGGACCTCCAGCAGTGTTGAACAGTGTGTAGAGACCAGCACAGTGTTCGTATACCATTGTGTGTTTACATAAACACACAGCCCCCCTCTGCGAGTCCCGGTCAGAGCGGTGTTTATGTCCGAGCGAAACGCGGAGAGTCCAGCGAGTTGGATGGCGTTGTCCGGAACACTGTTGCCGAGCCATGTCTCCGTAAAAACGAAAACACAGCAGTCTCTGTCCTCACGCTGGGTGTTCAGCTGGAGTCGTATACAGTCCAGGTTATTATCCAGGGAGCGGACATTGGCGAGGAGGACGGACGGGATAGCCGGTCGGCTAGCGTTAGCCTTTAGCTGAGCCTGGACCCCGGCACGTTTGCCGTGTTTCTGTTTCCTCTCGCACCGTTTCGATGTCCTCTCAGTCGGCCAGGTACAGCAGGCGATCTCGGGGACTGAAGGCCTGGTCTTCGCAGCACGCCGAGCTCCCGTAGTGTTGTTCGGAGAGTCGCTGGAAGACTGTATCCTGGCTGATTCCTGAGCTCTAGCAGTGTTTGACGGTTATATTTAAGAGCATTCACAGATGTGATGCTCATGTGCAAGTCTTCTGATGAAAAGTAGTCGGATGAAAGAATTTTTTACAGACTTTAGCACCAAAGTTTGGACCCGGGAGCGGCCGCTCCATGTTACTGCGCCATCATTTCTGTACAAGACCTCCTTTTTCTCGACATATAGCAGCATAAAATATTTCAATCTGCTGTCAGAATTCTTGATGAAACTGAACTGCATTTATAGGACTTCTAACAGTGCGTTCATGATGTTGCAGTAACACTAAATCCTGCATCCTATTGACCAAACCTGTTTGCTGTAGAAAGATGGAAAAATGGCAGGGTTTCAACGCATAACTATCCTCTGCTTTTTTAAAATGAATGGTTAGAAGTAATTCATATATGCTACTTTTAGCTGTTTAGCTCCTTTCAGCCCCATTCATAAAAGACTCTTTATGAAGGAGAGGATATAGATGATATAGTCTTTCACATTTTTTGCTTCAAACTGGAACTAAGGATAGAGTCATTTGTAAGTGGCAGAGTGTCATGAAAGCAATCTTAAAGAAGTTTAAAAACGTTGGGTTTCTTACTGTTTGATACATGATTTTATGAAAGGTTGTAGTTTACATTCCTTCAATAAAAAATGAATTTTTTAGTTTTAAAAATTCATAATGAATCTTCTTCTTCAAATATTAAAGAAAATCAGAGACACCAAAAATAGAGAATCATATTATCAAAGCATAGGCAACGTTTTAGGCAACAGAGTTGTACAGCATCAGAAATGCAGCGGGATGTTTTAAGACGAACCTTCCACTGTGTATTAACTGCAGTAGCTGTATGGCTCCAGTGCAAAACTCAAGATAAGGAAGCAAACCTAGCACACTAATCACGTCTTTGACATGCATTTGGGCTAAACTGTATAAATTTGATCTTTCACCATATTATTCCCATAGGGTACAGCTGTTCCAGACAGATCTCTCTGAAAAAAGCCAGCCTGAAGGTGCAACCTCAGAACTGCACTTTAGCTCATGCATTAGGAAAATTCTGTGCATATTTTTTTCTAAAGTGTGACTGAAAACAGAATGTAGAAACAGTGAAATGAAAACAGATGGCTTATTACTCACTATTTAAATGAAATGTTATCACCTAAAGACCCCTTAGTAAATTAACACTGATGGCAGCTGAAAGCAGCAATATCCCAGCCAGTGCTAAAACTCAGAGTGAGCAGGTGTGTGGTCAGTGAAACGGGCCACCACTGTATCATCTCATCAAATGGAATAGCAGGAGACATCGGAAACTAAAGTCAAGCATGCAGCAGATGCAGGAGAAAAGGTCATCTGTCATAATATGAGGTGGAGGTATGTTCTGACTTTCACAAATATACAGCAAAAGATCTGCTCTGTGCACTCAGTCACCACTTTGATGTGGCATCTGAGCATGATTAAAGGTTTCTTGAAATCCATACATTTTTAATTCATTTTTTAAGTCATGAAAGCCAGCACAGTTATAAACATCCACGCGTTCATCTTAGAGCAGTAGATCCATTCATTTACATGTTATATGGGGTATAAAATGTGGAACGATACAGGGCAACCTACTTTGTGAGGAGCGAAGCAGCACAGCCAGTCAAAAGAACGTTTTTGAAATTGTTTTAGACATAGTGACAAAAACAGCAGCAGTGGTCTGGTGGTTAGGAAGTTGGCCCCAGGGTCAGAAGGTCATGGGTTCTAACCCCAGACCAGTAGGATGCCCTGAGCTACCCTTAAGCAAGGTACTGTCCCCATCGCTGCTCCCCGGGTGCTTTCAATAGCTGCCCCCTGCTGCATGTGTGTGTGTGTGGGTAAAATGCAGAGGTGTAATTTCGTTGTGGTTCGCTGTGTGCTGTGCTGTGTTTCACAATGACAAAAATAGTCACTTTCACTTTATAAGACAGAAAGAGAGAAAATTTTCTGCCTGCTCTTGATACTTAAAACTCATATAAAAACTCACTTATACATTGAAAATGGGAAGAAATACATGGAAAAAATAAATATTGAGTCTAAATAATATACATATAAATGGAATATAATAAATGGAAATATAATAAATGGAAATGGAAATGTGAACCTTCTGTCTTACCATTAAGCAACCAAACTTACAATACACATCCATTCACATGGTAACCCACATAGTCTCTCATTTTTCCTGAAATACTCACATGTGACTATCACTTGCCTACACATATTGACAGAAAATAGGTGAAAATGGTCTTTCCACACCAATTTGAAACATTTTGGCCAGCAAGACCTAATTCATCCCCTAAGAGCAAAATGAATCAAATCAAGAGCTGAAATGTCAGAGCGCATGGTTCTTTGTTGCATCATGTTAACTTTCAAAATAATGTTAAATACATTAGTTTGGGTGTCGTTACAGAGTTCTACGAATAAAGCACTCTCTGTATCAAGCCTGTTTTGAAGCCAATGGCAGTTTTATCATTATTTTCATTGTTAACATCAGTGAGGTCGTAAACATCGAGGGCTTGTTTCTGCAGAGTGAAACTGTAAGTGTTAAATTGGCACCACAGGATTAACACATCCCCAGTGGGTGTTGCAGGCATTCATTTAATGGTGTGCTTCACTGCGCTTCTTCCTTAGAGGTGAGTGGTTCTTGTTAGAGGTCCACTGGCTATCTGGTGTCATTAAAGCAACATGATATGCAGTAATTAATGTCTCCTGTGGGAGCTTCAAAGTAGTTAGACTCATTTAAAAAGTGGTATTACATAAAGATCCTCAGTGTAAGCGTGTGTTGTTAATTGGTTTAATACTGCAGGGATAAATTTTGGCTGTCGGGAAACAAAACATATCTTTATTTTGCCATTTTTGTGTGTTTTGTGTGTGAGAAGTAAATAGACATACATCTATGTTAGGGTAAAAGATTTTGGCATCACCAATGCAAACATGATAGTTAGTTTGTAACTTAATAGCTGTGATTTAAAGACACTGCAGAATTTGTCTGTTATTCTGTTGCTGCACTGGATTGCCATGGTAACAATTTGAGAAATAAAGAGATGTAGCAAGATTATGCTAAATGTATAATTTTCATTAATTTCTTTTAAAAATGTCATTGATCATAACATAGCATTGTTTTCCTTGTATGTCCTAAGCCGAAACTCAACAATGACATGACAAAATTGTGAAATAACATGAAAAATAAAGAATCAAATTCATGAAATTCACTTTTTTTCATTCAGAAACAAAACCCTTCCTATGACCCTATAGTAAGACTAAAAGAGATATCTATTTATTCTTACATTAAAGAACATCCACTAGGACATGTGTCTGAGTATCAGGCTTAGAACGTGTTCATTTCATGGTTCTTGCTTGCCTGCTGGTAAATCTGTTTCTGAAGAATAAGCATTGGTTTAGAAAAGAATACCATCTGTGTGGCTGTTGCAGTCAAATCTGGTGATGATGCATAGATAATTAAACCTTATCAATGCATCATAGCATGACACAGACTTGCAGAGCAATGATTTGATCTTCAAATGCACCAATGTGGAATGTTTTAGGGCTCATCTGTGGGTCCTGGAGACAAACGAACTTGCGTATACACAAAAACAAACCTAGCTCTCCTGATCAAAAAATGATCCAAAACATTTCTTCCATGAGGATGTATATTAGAAACTGCTTCTGAAGATGTTTATATTGCTGGATGTCTGGTCAATGTCTGGTGACAATACTCTGCAAAAGTCTTGAGCATCTCATTTCTTCATATTTTGTTTCCAAAGAGCCAGACTTTCCTGTGTTTTAATGTATTGGTGAGGAAAAGTTATTCAGGAAAAGTTATTCAGGCTTTCATTTTCAGTCCAATTCCTGTATCTGATCAGTTTCAAGGGAATGTTTTTGTTTGTAAAAATGTCAGAGGGACCTATGTATGAATCTCTGAAACAGAACACAGTCATCTAATTTAAGACATGAAGCCACGAAGAAACAGATACAGGTGATTACAGATCATCTGGCTGCTGATGTTTGGAACCACTTTATCTAGAGACCTTGTGTCTTCAGGCACTTTGCAGCATGAAAGGCGACGCTGAATAGTGTGTATGTGTGTGTGTGTGTGTGTGTGTGTGTGTTGTATGCTAACCCCCCCCCCCCCCCGATACTGACCTGAAATCAGTATCACCCCAATTCCATTAAAGTATAAAATGTGCAACAGGAGTACACAAACATTTGGGCTATGTTTAAATGAAAATTCCAGAGGCAACAAAGCCACCATCCTCCTGCACCTGGGACGGTCTGGCTCTCTTTTACTGTTCTTTCTCCCCTGCTTCTTTTCTCATCAGATGTGAGAAACCTGTTACAAATAAAGTGAAAGTGGGCTGCAGGAGCTGACTGCACCCTTCAGGATCACTTCCAACAGGAAAAAGAATGAGAGCAGAGAGCATCAAAAGCAGAAAAAATCAAGATCTTTCCCAACTAGAAGCCCTTGACCGAGCTTTGTCTCCAGCTCAAGGTACAGAATGTGCCTTCAAGTCTTCCAACACAGCTACTATATGTGCATCCAAAACCAGTCTCAAAAATACATCAGGAGAGAGGAAAAAATGCCTGAAAATGGCAACTGGAAGAGCACTTTACTTCTGAGCACAAGCTCTCAGGGACTATAAATCACTGAACCCCTTCTTTTCAGGAACACATGCCACCCTGACAAACACCAGCACTTCTACACTCAACATGGAAACAGCTTCCAAAGTAGAAGAGCAGCATAACACATGCTCCACATCTCAGGTTTGCTCCACCTTAAGCACGTGAATGCTGCACTGACAGCATACCAGGTTGTGTGTTTAGGGTATGTACAGAACAATGAGGGTCTTTACAAATATTTGTGATAAATGTTCTCCATGCGACCTCCAGAGCAAGGCCCTCTCCACTGAACCATCTGAAACTGTATCTGTAACTACATCAGAATGCTATCTGTTGACTTTCGCTGGGCATTCAAGACGCTCTTCCCTTCGTGGCATGAAAAGCAGCATCAAGGAGTCGACCCCCAAACCCAGCACCACTAACCCTTCTGCCAGGCAGAAGGCAGAGAAGGAGCAGCTCTTCTCATGGACATCCACCAACGAGATGAACAGATCAACTGCATGACCATTCAGATCACTCAACAGGAGGAGTTGATGACCAAGCTCAACCAGCAGCTGACAGAGAAAGAAGCCTCCGTGCTACAGAGGGAAATTGAAACCAGGGAAACAGAAGGAAGAGCTCTGGCTCAGGACTATGGAGAACTTCAAGGAGATATCCGTAGACTCATGAAGGAGAATGAGGTCTTGAGAAAACTGCAAGCTGTGATTATGGTCCGAAGGAAATGGCTGGAGAACCTTGCAGGAGAAACTGGAGAATAAAGTGGCTAATATGGAACAACAACTGAACCTTAAAAAATCTTCTGTGTTCAGCTCTCTCTCAGACTCTGTCAGGACAAGGCTTTCCAGCGAGTCGGACTATTCCTCCAGGAACTCCAGTGTCGAGTCAGGGAAACAGGTGGAGGAAGAAGCGCAGGACAACAAGAAAAGAAATTGGACGGAAGCTCTGGGATACCCCTCACCATTGCTAGCAGCCCTGGACGTGGCTGTTGCTGGTCAGGGTCTCCCCCTCGTTTGCTAGTTAGTTGGTTTTTGTTTTCATAGACCTGGCCATGTGCCCCATTGAGGGGGCTGTTTATGTTCGATGTTTTGTTAACCTCCCCTCAAGGGTCTGGGTCTGGGGAGCACCCCAGGAATGGCGCCTTTGGAGGGGGTGATGTCAAGGTTTGGTTTGATGTCAAGGTTTGATTATGTTTTGTTCACGGTAGAGGGCGCTCTGTTCTGCCTGAGTACACCTGAGCTCATGAAGGCACAGGTGTGCTTCATTGGGGCTGACTACTTAAGCCTCAATGAGTCAGAACAGAGCGCAGTTCATTGCATAGGCAAAGCCTTACGTTACGGGTGGTTCAGTTTCATTTTTGTGAATTTCTGGAATAAAAATATGTCTTGGGTCACTGGCTCTGCACAGACATCCATCCTGCACCTCACCACCGTGACAGGATCACCTCAGTTTGTTTCTGGTTTACATTAATACTGAAGAAAGAACTCAAAAACCTGCATAAAATAGTGAAGGACAACTCACTTATATTTTTGTTGACTATTAAGACCACTAAAGATGACTATATGTAAAATACAATTAGAAAATTGACTAGCTGGGTAAGAGCTGGTTGTATGATCTTTGCTAGCTCCACTTTCACATTGTAGTGATGGATAAACCCACGTTTACAGCTTTTGCCCATTTCTGAATGTACCCTCTGGTGTGTTGCATTTTGCACTATGTGTAGTCTGCTCTTGTGTTGTCTTATGTCATGCTTCAAGATGTCTTCTGTGTGTCATCATCTTCCTAAAGGAAAGCTGTTTAATTTCGCTGTTAAAATGAAAATATTTGAATTGAGTTTGGTTAAAGGAGGCTAAAATTAAATGTTGTTCAGTACCAAAATATAGAAATACATCAAATATAGTCAGTTTTCTTAACTGCAGTTAAAAGAAATGTGTGCCAGCTTTGACTGAGCTAAATTATAAATTAAAGCAGCAACTGTGCTACCTTCCTTTGACAGGTCGGCACCCCTAGAGAAAGGTGTGACTGACAGGAGAATAATTGGGTTCTATTGGTTGATACTGTTTCACATTTCATTAGCATGCACTGTTGCATATCAAATACTTACAAACTGCTATGAAGCTGATGCTACAGCCAAAAGGAAGTCAGGGAATGTTCTATTGCTGGCATAAATAATTTCATTTCCAAATCACATTTCTTTTCTATTTATATCATTTCTAAGTTGCTTTGTTTCAAACAACCATTCCAGCTTGGTATCACTGAACTTTGAACCAGGAATCCAACATAATGTAGCGATGGTAAAGAGACCCAATCCTGATGCCCACTTGTAATTTAATTTGAATTAAATAAATGTTTTTCACTTTAGATAAAAATACTGAGAAATGAAAACAAAAAGCATTTATTGAAAGGGATGCTCAGAAAAGTGTTTCACTTTCTGGAGCTTAAAGGACATTTGCCTGTAATTTATATCAAAGGTCAGGCTGATGTTTTTTTTTACTGGTTACTCTGCAGGTTTTTTACATTTTGGGAGGAAAAAAATGCAGAGAACCATTGTGAACACACAGAAAACCAAAACCCATTCCCTGCATTTAACCCATATACACACCATGCAATAGTGGACAGCCATATCCAGCACCTGGGGAGCAGTGGTACAGACAGTACCTTGCTCAAGTACAACCTACTGGTATGGGATTCAAACCCACAACCGTAAGATTATGGGACCCAGTACCTAACCACTAGGCTACCACTGCCCAAATGTGGCCTTGGAAAAAGGCCTTTATTTTTCCCCAATATGCTAAACTAATAAAATGAATCAAATGTAAAAAATATTTGAGGGTGTTTGAGGGTGTTCTTTGTAGAGGAGTATGTCAACATGCCCAAACGTTTGCATTCTGACTGCGAAATAAAATGGTCTGCTTTATATTTTTCCCCAAAATGCTCACTGGGTCTGTATTTTCATGTGAGTCATTTTCAGTGAGTCATTTCACGAGGTCAATGTGGATTTCTTTAATCTGTGATGGAACCAGCATTGAAACGAGGCTTTTATTATTTTTTTTAATCTCAGTTGTAATAAATATGTTAAATGTCAGTAAAACGCATGCATATTTCTATTATTACATTTACAACCCTATACAATTAAATATAATTGTAATTAAGTAATTAGATCATATTGCCCATTTTGACAAAACCTTAATAGATAAAACATACAGCTAAATAAAAGCGGAATTAAAAGCCCATTAAAGAAAATCTAATTGTCTATAGAGGAAGCAAAGCAAGTTCATTTGTGTAGTATATTAACATCCAATGTGTTTTACAGAGATCTCCATTTCCATTCAGCTGCTCTTATTTGTATTTATGGCGTTTAACAGACACTCTGTTCCAGAACGACTTCCAATCCTTCATTACAGGAACAGTCCCCCTGGAGTGACTTGGGCTTAAGGGTTTTACTCAGGAAACCAATGGTGGTAGTGCTGGAGGTGGGATTCAAACCTGCGACCTCGCAGTCCCTAGGTGATTACCTACCACTGGACCACCACCATCTCCATTTGGGCAGTGGTGGCTAGGCCCCAGGATCAGAAGATTGTGGGTCTGAATCCCAGACCAGCAGGTTGCCCTGAGGTACTCTTGAGCAAGGTACCATCCCCAGGCATTTTAAATAGCTGCCCCCTGCTATAGGGGTGAAAAGAACAGGTTGAATTTTGTTTTGGTTCACTGTGCTTTGTGCTGTGTTTCACAATGACACAATAGTCACTTTCACTTTCTTCCTGGCCTTAACTATTACTAACAAGAATGGGTTCAGCACTGATCCTTGATGTAAACCCACCTTTGCTTAAAAGCACATCAGTCACTCCTACCACAGACCTCACCACTGACACACTGCCCTCATACATATCCTGTATCACTCTGACATACTTCTCTACCATTCCTGACTTCCTCATATAAAACCACAACTCTTCTCCAGGCACCTGGTCATACAAAGGCTCAAAGAAAATCTGACCTTCTCTGTACTTCTCCATCAACACCCTCAGAGCAAACAATGCATCTGCAGTGCTCTTTCTCGGCATGAAACCATACTGCAGCTCACTGTTCACTTGTGAGTGCGTTTTATCACCCTAATCTGCTGCACATCATTCCCCGCTCTGTCCCTTTCTCTAGCTAACCGGTATAAGTCCTTTTTTTCCCTCTTTAGTATACAACCTCTCATACAACTCACCATAAGCATTATCTTTAGCCTTCGCCACCTATATCTTTGTCCTGCACTTCATCTCCTTGTAATCCTGTCTACTTTATTCATATCTCTGACTTTCTCATTACTTCTTTGTGTGCCTCTTCTTCTGTCTATACTGCTGAACATCTGTGTTCCACCATCAGGTTTCCTTATCCTCCCTTTTCTTTCCAGATGTCACACTGAATACCTTCTTAGCTGTAACCCTTACCACTTCTGCAGTAGTTGTCCACCAATCTGGTAACTCTTCACTACCGCCCAGTCTTAACTCCTGCCTGAATTGCACTTACAGTCTTCTTCCTTCAGCTTACACCATTTGATCCTTGATTCTGCCCTAACTTTCTTCCTCTTCTTACCTCCAAGATCATCCTACAGACCACCATCCTATGCTGTTTAGCTCTCCCCTGTCACTACTATGCAGTCTCCAGTCTCCTTCAGACTGACCCTCCAGCAAAGGACATAATCCACCTGTGTGCATTATCCTCCACTCTAATACATCACCCTGTGCTCCTCCCTCTTTTTAAAATAAGTATTTATTACAGTCATTTCCATCCTTTCAGCAAAATCAACAAACATCTTAACTTCTTCATTCTTCTCAAATCACTTTTCTCTGTGCCCTGTGCATACTCTCTATGTTTCTTCATCCATCACACTACAAAATTCTTCTTGCAACCAACTTGTGGGACATAAGCACTAACAACATTCATTATCACACCTTCCAGCTTCAAACTCATCATCCTTTCTGACACTCTTCTCACCTCCAAAACACATTTTGACAAACTCATTCTTCAGAATAACTCCTACATCATTTCTCCTCCCATCCACACCATGATAAAACAGTTTAGACCCACTTCTAATACACCTGGCCTTACTATCCTTCCATCTAGTCTTTATCATAATTATTATTATTATTATTATTATTATTACTATTTCTGTAAAGATAAAAGTACAGCCACTGATTAACTGAAGACAGCAGAAAACAGGGCATTTTGACCTTACTTTTAAATCTATTACCGCTTGGTATTGGGGCAGATCATTAGCACTGTCGCCTCAAAGCAAGTTGATTTTGCTTTGATTCTCGGGCGGGGTGGCCTGGATCCTCTCTGTGTGAAGCCTGCATATTCTCCCTGTGTCTGCTGTGTATCCACTGGGTGCTCCAATTTCCTCCCGGTGGATTTGAAGTGGATCCTAAATGGGACTGGAAATGTTGCCCCCAGGGTTGTATGTGTCTGTGACATACAGGCAACCTTTCACCCCATGAGTGCTGAAATGGGCTCCAGCACCCCCGTGATCATAGTCAGGAAAAGTAGTTAAGATGGGCAGATGATGTCAATGGGGGGCTTGTTCCAACAGTACAATTTCAATGATAATACTAATCTTTCAATGATATACTAATAGCCAAACCAATAAGTGATGTGTAAACAATGAATTCAGTTCTGTATTGTATTCGGAAGCCAGTTTAAAGACCTGAAAAAGGAGTGATATGCTTGGTTTTTAAAAGGAAGTGAAGTGAGAATTTGTCATTGTGAAGACATCACATCAGTGATCCACGACAAAATGCTTCTCAACAATCAAAGTAAAGCAATGGACAGCCATATCCAGAGCCTGGGGAGCAGTGTTGGGGACAGTACCATGATCAAGGGTACTTCTGGGTTACCTCCTGACCTTCTGGTCTTGGTGTGTAGTCCCTAACCACTAGACCACCACTGCATTAATTTTAATTCCAACCATTAAAGCTATAAACATGCTTCAGCAAAGAGAATATTTTCTTTGAAGCCCCTCTACATCATTATTTTGCACATTGAAATGGATCACGACTTCTCCCTTCCATTAAAATCTAACTTCATGATACAACTCTTTCATTATTGACTGCTGAAAACTCCCTGCTGCTGAGCAGTGGTGGGGTGGAGCTCCATTTATCCATCTTTTGATGAATTCTTCTGCAGCCAAAGCAGATTTATGAGGATTCTCCCTTTATTCAGTTCCACTTCAGCCTTTCACATCATCTTTTCTGGGTTTAATCTCTGCTTTATTCTGCACTGTTGCTCACGCTGCAGAAGAGCAGAGTCAAACAGTCTTCACTTCTCATTTGAATGGATGGTGGCCTTTGATTGCCCATTATTATTTCCTTAAAGCAACAACACTTACTTAGGTGTGGATTTAGGTTCCTTTATCCACCTGCAATGCTGTTCTTATAAAATAGGCTTTTAAATTTAGATGCAGTTGTAAAATGTAGCATAAAGTTGTATACATTCTCTGGCATACTGTTAAAGAAACAATTACTCTGATCTGTGCTCTGCTTAATGTCTATGAAAAAGGCTCTCCTAAAAAGTGTGGCAGAGTGAGTGTAACAAGCAACTGTGCTGTCAGCGCCTCCTAGTGGAGATGATGTGCATGTTGCACTGCAACTAATCAAAGCCATATCTACAATCCCAATCCTGAGCGTGTATGTGAATTTGTCTGAATGCATGTGAGTGTGTGAGAAAATGTATTAATGTATATAACTGCATTTGAATATGTATGAATAGATATGATTATGTGTAAATGAATATGAATGTATATAAAGGTGTGAGGAAGTATGCATGGATGAATCTGAGTGCATCTGCAGATATGAAGGTATATGCATGCATTTAATACATATGAATTTGCATGAACATCTATGCATTTGACTGGATATAAATGGGACCAGTGGCACAAGCTGAGGTTGATTAAATACATCATCATGTTTTCATGTGCTTTATCTTCTTTATTTCATTCAGCTGTACACCCATACATTTCATCTTAATCCTGCAGGCCTTCTTGCCTATGTATGCCTTTAAATTGACCTATTATATTAACTCCAATGAGACAATAGTTTAGACAAAAATGAAACACTCACAGCCACACTCCTCACAGACTGTTCTTTTGGGAGCTGCTTGATGACAGATTTCTGCCTAAATGCTTGAGGGAAATTGGATTTTTCTGCAAAATTACACACAATTTAACAGCTGGAGCACAGCTTCACTCCGCTTTTAGAGCTGATGTGACACTGTCAGTATGATTAAGTTGTAAAGTTCGTGTAAATTGTACTATCAGTACTTTCTGTAGAAAATCTTGGGCTCGTGATGACGTTTAAGTTGTGATGAGTGTGTTTAGCTCAGGTATCTCCATACAGCCAGGTTGACTAGGTGCAAATACTTTAACAAAAGAATATATATGTGTGTGTGTGTGTGTGTGTGTGTGTGTGTGTGTGTTTCACGCCTCTGCCTGCAGTGCTCTGACAGCTGGAGCGGCGCGGCGCATGCGCACTGTTGCCCCGCTGGCTCGGTGCTGAAGTTGGGCGGATGGCAGCGAGCGGCGCTCTGATGGAGATAAACCGGTGGCGCTGCCGTTCACTCACTCACACTCCAACATTCGGCACAGAACACGTCTAAAAGCGCCCCCTTTTCGAAGAAGAACGTCAGGAGCGAAAGGGTAAGGGCCAAAGGGTCACTTTAAAGCCTAATTCCGCTCCGCTAGCTCGCCTGCTAGCCTCGCTAGCGTTAGCCGCTGGTTTCGCGTCGCGGCGAGAATGAACGGGTTAGCGCTAACAGAGGAGAAATAAAAGTAGAAGAGCCCGTTTTGCTCACGACGACCGAGCTTCAACCCGCGAGGCTTCGGTTTTCATCTCTAAGCGGTGGTGGCGAATATGTCCGGGGTCATTTTCCGTTTTTCGCCCTCCCTGCGTTGACTTCAGCGGGGCTGAAATCTCTGAGGGAAGAGAAAGCGGGTGACTCTCCCTCTCCCATTCCTCTCCCATTCCTCTCCCATTCCTCTCCCATTCCTCTCCCATTCCTCCTCCAGCGACCCCAGTCTGCAGGGACAGGGCTGCAGCCTGAGCTCTGGGAAAGTGTTCAGCCTCTCCTGCTGCTCGACCATTTCCACGTTTCTGAATGTAGAGACGCCCACTGGGCTTGTGCTCTCCTTCACATCCACCCCTGCTTTCACTGAAGAACTGAGAGAAGGGCACAGAAATAAGCCTGACTTGGTAAAAATGGGCTCTTTTGTTTAGTTAGTTAGGAGTTTTGAATGGGGCAGCGGTGGCATTAAGGTTGGGGAACTTGTCCACATGATCTGAAGGTCATTGGTTTGAGTCCCAGGCCAGTAGGTTACACTCCTGGTACAATTGTACAAGGTCTGGGACTCGAACCCTTGGGCTTCCGATCAAGCCGACATGAGTCAGGGTAACCTACTTGTCTGGGACTCGGACCCACAACTGTGTGATCATGGTTATCAGGGTACATCAGGGCTACCTATTGGTCAGGACTCGTACCCACTACTTAGAAAATGGGGACAATGTCCATCCCCAGCATTGCTCCCTGGGTGCTGGACAAAGCTGCCCACCGCTCCGGTTAGGCGTGAGGGGTAAAGTGTCAAGAAGCATTTTGTTGTGGTTCGCTGTGTGCTGTGGTGTGTATTCACAATGACAGATCGTCACTTTCACTATCAATGTTTCAGCTGTACATGCAGTTGTTCAGTTCTCTTATATCAGGCGTGTCGATCTCCAGTCCTGGCGGGCCAGAGTCCAGCACATTTTGGTGATTTCCCTCCTTAAACGCACCAGGTTCACACTTAGTGGAGGGTGTAGTGAGTGTGTTCGAGGAGTGAAATCTCCAAAATGTGCTGGATTCCGGCCCTCCAGGGCTGCAGTTTGACACCCCTGTCTTATATGATGTCTAATACTAGTTTGCACTCGAATCCCATGATCCTTCTTGTGCAGTACAGAAGGTAAAGCAACTGAAATGTGAAATGAAAGTGACTATTTGTCATTGTGAACACACCACAGTGAACCACAAAACGAAATGCTTCTCTGCATATAATCCATCATACCTAAGTGTAGCAGTGGGGAACCCTCTCCAGTGCTGGGGAGCAGTGTTGGTATTGTCCAGGACTCGAACCTACAGCCTTCTGATCATTGGCCTAGTCCTTGAGCACTGAAACGAATGGTTTACCAGGCCATATGCTCAGATGTTGGTCCAGTTTTGTTTTTAATTTGCACTCCTGTTCAAAGAAAACAATAATCAGACTCGATCACAACTAAGACAAGCCGCTCCGAGTTCGCATTGACTGATCAGTGGTTACTGATTGATTTGTAGCTAATGTAGCATGTTAATGAACTTTTATGCATGGTCTGTCGGGTCAATTACATTAACAGTTTGCTTTTTTGTTGAACTGATTTTTAGATGTTCTGTCCCGGTTCGCCCTGCCCCTGATTTGAAGAGAAGGATTTGCCTGTCTGTGCCAGGTGTAGCAAACCTACCTCTACTTACTTGACCTTCTCCTCAAGCATCATCAGTCAGGGATGGTAAGCGAAGGGAATATTCATCTTTTAAATTCCCTCATCCTCCCGATCTTAACCTTTGACATTACCAACATGAGGTTTCTGCCTGATCTATGGATGGACTGCCACTAATTTGCATGGTAAGTTTGGAGATTAAGAATAGTTTTCCAGAAGAGCACTTTTAAAAAGTTAAAGTAATGTAGCTCTCTATGACAAGCCAATTTCCATGTTCTTGTTAATGGAACATTAATCTTTGTCTGATCACCTACAGTTTGTGCTTAACATTAACCATGCTTACAGATTATTTTATGCTCTCAGTTGAGCATTTTGATAAGCAGTGATATGTTCTTGACTGATTGATAGATATCTTATCTATTTATCTATCTAAATATCTATTGATAGATAGATATTTTTTTAAGCAGAGCTGGATTCGTTTCTTTGGTCTCTCCTTTAAAAACACAAGTACAAAAATACAAATGCATTAAAACACAAAACATGCTACGATTTATAGTGCTGTAAAGACAGATGTGTAACAATACAAAGATTTCTAAAAATATATAAAGAACTGGGGGGAAACAATCACACAGTACAGATCAACAATTAACTCAAAATGATACATTTGGAGCAGAACTGTTCAGATTTCTGTTGTCTTGTCATTTTAAATCTTTAACCAGAAGAAGTGGTTGAAATTCTGTGGAAAGAGGCACAGAGGAATAGGTGGATGCTTTGTGCCGTCCTGAGTCTATTCTTGATAAACTCACTTGGCTGTTCTTGTTGTTTAGCAGATCTTTTCCCAAACCTGACTACTGTAGAAAGTTTACTCTTGTTTTTCCATTTAAACCACCACAATCAATTTCCTAACTCTTGTAGGCCCTTTCTAGAATGTTTTGTTCAATCCCAGTTCTGAAGTCGCTGCAGCTTAGTGGTATAAGTCATGCCTCTGTAGACAGAAGACTGGGTTCAAATCCTGCCTGTGAACATTTAAGTATGAAAGGGGGGGGTCTAGTCTAGGGGTAAGATACTTGCCGGTGGACTAAGAGGTCATAGGTTCAAATCCTTCCTCTAGCTCTACCAACTTTGGGTTCTTGAGCAAGACCCTTATTTCTGAGTTGCTCCAGGTGCACTGTTCCTGATAAATTGACTATAAATTGTCCCATATTGCTTTAAAGAGCAAACTTCATCAAGACATCTTACATCTATGGACAGCACCTCAGTTACTGATTTATTCTGTTTTGCTTAAAGAATTCTTTTGTAACAGACTGTTTCATTTTCATAACACCACAGTTGTTTTCCAAATCACGTAATATTGTTGTGGTCTTTATATATCATGACACTCTCATGTGTTCATTTACACTGAAAACATTTCCATGCAAATGTCTGTCAAATGGCACCTTTAAAAGCCAGCACGGCAATGCAGCTTCCTAATACTAATCAGAAATAGCCATTTAACTGTTACAACAAATTGATCAACTGTCCTATAACTAAACATTGAAAACCTTCTCAGTGGTTTTAATTTGGATATTCATAATAAATATTAGAATATCTCTCTAATCAAAGCATCTATAAAGGATATAAAGGATACAAATAAAGGATTATTATTATTATTATCCACAGTGCTATAAAAGTTTCCACTAAAATTTACATTTTAGGAATAGTAGATATATATATATATATATATTATATATATATATATATATATATATATAATTTTCTTTTCTCAAATTCATGAGAAATTCCCATGAGCGTGATTGTCCAGAGCAGATTGCTCTACCAGTTTAATTACAAAGTAAATAGTACACAATAATACTCATTATTACTCTTGTAAATGTAATTGTTAAAATGTTTTAGGAAATTTCTAAGGTTTGTGAGATTATGTCATCTGTCTTGTGAATTTCCCTTTACTTTAGTAAACATATGTGTACATTTCAGAGTTTGGAATTCTCATTAGAAAGTTGTAGCTGTTTTAGGATGAAGAAAGAAGATTTCAACCAGTACAAATACAGTTACATTCATACATTCAAGACAGATCTGTACAAGTCATATGTTAGAAAGTGTATTAAACAGTCATATCACATACCTGTGGAATCTATGGGGATGCTGTCAGTCTGTACAAAACTGTAAAACAAGTAATGCCTATAGCAACTTTAAAAGCCAAAAAGTAAATTCATTCGGATGGAAGTCAATTGAACAGTGCAGTGTATGTGAAGGTTTCATTTTGCACCTGAGGCTACAGAACAAAAGGCCCGTGTTTGATATATTATTATACCTCTGCATTAAACAAATGTAAAGCTGTCTGCTTGGGTGTATGATGCCACAGTAATGTCTCTGTTAAAAGGCTTGAAAAAGCCGTTGAACGTTTGTGCGTTGACTTTTTAAAATGTTTGTTTTTCGAGCTGCTAAATGGAAAATGAAGCTTACCTGGATGTCTTTATAAGGTATATCAGTTGCGGCTTTGTGTTTTTTAATCTGTCTTTGCTGTTGTCTTCCTTATTCAGTAGAAAATTTATGTTGTTATATCAGTAACACAGCTTTCAGATTTAACTAATATGAAGTCTGAAGTGCTTTGCATATTTTCTCATTTTTTTGATAGAGTATTACTGGCAACTGACAACATTTTGCAAGGTTTAACATTTTGGAAAAATAGAGGAAGCACGTTTACTTGGCATACAGTTTTTTCCAGAGAGACAGATAAGTGGTAGTCAGTGTTGAAATACTAGTCAGACTAGGCCAACTTAGTTTGTGTTGTATAGTTTATTCCAACAGTCAGGTTGTTCAAAACTGGGGATTTCAGGGATGAATAACGTTGGTGTAGTCTGGCTGGGGATTATAGTAAGGGGACATTATTAGACGTAACCATGAAGGACAAATTTTCTAGTGCACAATTTTTAATGACAAACAAAGGAAGTTAGCCACAAGCCCAGTGTGTGTGAGGCGCTGTACTGGAAGTGGGCGTATTTTCTTCCTACAACAAATTGCAGACTAATCACGAAACACTGGCATTAGTAACATGCTTATAGAATGTAATCCAGACAGTCAATCAGAAGTCTAGACTTTGGAACAAGCATGTTTAGTAACTTAAAAACAAAAGAACAAATATATACTAATTGTAGTTTCCGTGAAATGCAGTTGATATAAGGCTTTGTCACAGGATACCGCATTATACAGTTAATAAAAAAATCCAAAGAGCCCAAAGAATAGTTATGATTGTCATATTACCTCCACACAAGCTATACGGTGAGTTCATGATAAGATGTGCAGAAATGTAAATAAATAATATGCCTATAAATAAATGATATCACAATCAATTTAGTTTGCCAGACAAATAAATTTGGTGTTCAACTTTGGTGAATTGACACATGAATTAGTGTCTTAAGAAGCATCAGAGCTACTGTTTTACTGAATTGTCCTTTGATTGAGGTCCCAGGTTCGAATCCCACACTATCTTTGCTTTTTCTACCACTGGGTCACTCGCAGACCTTAACCTGAGTTGCTCTGAGGACTGTCCCTGTAATTGGGACATGAGTAGCTCTGGACAAGGCGTCTACTAAATGCATAGATATGAAAATTTAAATGACTAGGGCAGCCGACCGTTTGGCAGCACTAAATATACAGAAACTCTTTTGAGAAGAGTAAAAGTGGAAGCAATTTTACTCTAATAGTCTAACAAGATTTCTTGACTTTTGCTTCAGTGTGTAGCACTCTACTCTCACAAGTTTATAATTATATGATAAAATTATGTTCCTTATGTTCCAGAAAATAAAGGTCTTGTTTTCAAGAGCTGTTTATGTTTTCAATCAATGCAGTTTCTTGTTTTTACACTTAAATATTTATTTAACAAAGGTGAGAATTCACTGTTGTGGTTAATAAACATTTAGCTGTGCATGTAGACATCCATACGAGAGTTGTACCACACGGACACACAGAAACATGCACGTAGGCATCCACATATTTGCATTAGTTTTGTTTTGGAGTCTTCAGGTCAGCAGTATCCTGTCATGTTCTCCACATGCATGAAATACGGTGTTACATGATGAGAGAATCAGCAATGCATGCATTTTGCATACAATTTCTCTGAAAATGGTGCTATGCCAAAAAGATGTGCTAGGATAAACAACGTAAAATGTTTTACTTTGGTGTATGTTGGTGTATTTGTATGACCTACCTAGCAACCTTGCTGGTTAAAAAAGTGGAAATAAATACAGGAGGTGAATTTCTGTAGTCCAGGTATTTCTTTGGCAGTTTTCTATTTCTCATTCATTTAAATACGAGTGAACCAAGTTGTGATATTAGGGGAATGCCTACTGCAAACAAGGCACATCTGCCTTTCACAGAGGATTGGACTAAAATAAGCATTCAGCTTTCTTCCTCGTTTTAGGTCAGACCAGGTATTCCTTTAGTTCACCAAAAACAGGAAGTAATCATGGGAGGTGTTGCTACTATGATGCTTTTATTCATTATTAAGAATGAGTGCGAGATGGGCCTTCTGATTGATATTTGGGTTGAGCTGTGACGAGTGTTGAGTCTTACAGTAGTTGTGCTTTCAGTGTGCGATCAGCCATGGTTGTACTATGCATCACTTGATCACTTGGAATGTGTATGGTAAAGTGCACAAGGCTGTTAGGAGAGTTAGGGGAAAGATCAGAGAAAACAAATGCAATTATAGGCATTGATTTGCAGTACTAGACCTCTTAATTATCTTAAAATCTAAATAAATAATTTAAGTGCAATGTATACAAGTACAATAAAGTAACAATATGTCTTTCAGGGGCTTCCAGGATGCCAAAATCCCTGTAACCAGGTTTGAGTGTTTCGCGTATGACTACTCACTTAAAATTAAACGTTTGAGCTGCAGTGTTTCATTATTACTCTTTTGTAATCAATGAGCCAGAATATTTGGGGTTTAATGCTGAAATTACAAAGCTTAGTTTGCCAGCAGACACTAGTCACTAAAACCTTTCCAGCACAGCTTCTCTCAACCTGCTCAGACCCCATCTTGCTCTACATTAGGGAGTAATAGACATTGTTATAATAAGAAGATAATATTTATATTTTGTGCCAAAGTTCGTGTCAGCTGCTTCTTCAAAGCCAGCACAACAGCAATACCAATTAGGCTACTGTGCATTTTAGGCCTGCACTACATGGCATAGGCCAAATTGGACACTTAGTAATGTCCCAAGCTGATGTCTAGATCTTTTCCCTTATCTGAAGCTTTGGAATTGAGGTATTGTAAAACATAGAGCCAGGAACAAACAGAGAGGCACAGCAGCAGTGAAGACCTTTAATTTAATTTAATTTGTCAGAAAATCCAGTGCTTGGGCCAGCAGTAGCTCACTTCTCTCTAGAAATCTCCTCTTAACACAATCGATATACATGGAATTGTGAAACATAAAACGCAATTTGTCTGCTGAATAACACACTGACAAGCCTGCTTTCCTGTAACAATTTAAAAGCAGGTGTTGAATTCATAGTGGTACTTGAACTGTTCTTATTCATTAACATTTTTTAAATACACAGCAGGCTTGACCCAAAGTACTAAGCCTTTTAGAGCAGTTTCAGGCTTAAATCGGACACATCTTGACCTCGTGTTAAGTGTAAATCCATCACGTGAAAAAATGCAGTTAATGGGCTGCGTGTGGAAAAAAATTCAAAATGCACATTTGGGTGGATCACCACGCAATCGAATGGGCGAAAAACAGGTGGCAGTTTACACATTCAGTAAGTTACTGCCCTTCCTGCACTAAAATTAAGTAGCAGTCTTGCATCTGACTGAGAGAAGGCTGAAATGGCACCACATTTTAAGTTATAAAAACATGTTGAGAGATCTCCAGACTCTGCGGTGAGGTGGAGGCATGAGCCTAGAACACTTGCTGAAAGGTTTTTAACAGTTGGAAAAACACTGCTTAAACTCTTTGGACCAAATGGATTACGTGAGATGTGGCACAAATATTCTGTTGTCATGGATAAACAACACAGCTGTTTCGTACTACAAGAGCGTTCATGTTCTTTTGTCTTGAAGCTTGTTGAAGGAGTTATTTCAGCGCCTCTTTCTAATTCCCTCACAGTCTACAGTTTGTGGGCAGTGTTAACTGCGCCGTTTGCATGATATTTTGCAGTGTGATTAAATGACATGTTAAATTCATGATGCAGTGTGGCGCATTAAAACGCAGTTTGCACTGTGTGTCTGCTCGTAAATTCATCTGGCTGTGAGAGTTTCTGTTTTGCATAATTTCTGCAATAGTTTGTAAAAGCAACACACAAAGTAAAAGAAGTTCATGTATGTTTTGCATTAATATGCATGTTTTCCACTGCCTGGCGTTTCCTAACCGGTGCTGTTTTGCATGTCTTGTTTATGACACCGAAAGTCTTCATACACTTCCAACTGTGTTAACCGTACAGAGCCTTAATTACTCCTCTGGATCACTATGAGATCTGTTTATTGTATAGAGGGAAATATGTGTTTTCCGGTAAGACAAGCTTTTATTCTTAACATTCTCTGAGTCGTTTACTCATTTTATTTTGTAAAAATATAAAGTTGAAGATCTTTATACAAGAGAGTGTGTTTATTGTTAATAGCTCTGGGCAGAAAGGTGTACTGTCTTATTTTTAATATAAAGAGCTATTATTTATTCAAACAGTTCATTTCCCAGTACATGAAGTTCGTCTTTATACAGTACGCCAGGAATATTTTGCATTTGTGTAAATGAAGGCATAAAGAGCCCTTAAATGAATATAAAAAACATGCATGCAAAACATGATTATATATCTGAGACATTCCCATATTCTCATATCCCATGTTTTCCTGATATGATTACTGCACTTAGGTATATAGTGCCAGTTGAAGTATTTATAATCCTCTACAACATTCAGAAAGAAACAAAACAATACACTGTGAAAGCATCCAGATAACATGTTGCATGAGCATAATGTAATAGCACAAACAAACAAAAAATAAAGCGTTGTTTAAGTATCCATGTTTTCTTGCAACAGAGTGCAAAATGTCACTGCTTTTCCACTTCATGAGCTAGAGAGAAAGAGCGCACATGAAATGCACTATTAAACTGACAGCAAGTGTGAAGAAACATCTCACGCTCCTTAAGTTTCGCCACATCTGTCAGACACTGCTAATATTTAATTCAGAGGTGATACTAAAACCAAGAACTAGACCCTCAAAATGTCTTGGTGTTTAGTTCTGTGGTGGATGAAGAAGCCAAAGAACGGCACTGCTGTACATCTTTCAACCACTATTTCACGCTTTTATAGGTGCTACTCTGCAGTTTAGGAGTTCAAGCTAAATTAGTTAATAAAATAAAAAACTAAACTTCAATTAAAATTTTATCTGTGAGGCTTTACTGTATTCATGAAGTTAAAGTTAAACAAATGTGTTAATTGACAACTTGCAATGATTACGTTCAGTAAAGCACTGTTTTACTAGAACTATTGGCGCGTACAATTCAAATATAAAATAAACAAATAATATTCACCATTGTGTTCAGATTTTAGAAAAAGAAAATTGGTAAATGGTCCATCCCATAGCAAGAAATATGTTTTATTTTCAAATAAGCATGTATCTCTGGAAGTATTTGTGTCATGCATACAATTTTGTTGTGAAGGTACCATAATGGACAAAAGCCTTACTTACTTTTTAAAAAGGGAGTGAAACAGTGTATATGAACATTTATTAAAATTAAAAAGTACTATTCACTCCCCAGTCCGTAAAATTTACAAACACAGGGAAAAATAAATATCATGTCATAAGCAAGAACCCCTTTACACAAATCTGTCTTTTTTCAGCCTATGTAAGTTTAGTCCATTCCTGCTGATTTTATAAGAAACCATTAGGACTGGTCTGCTTAATGAAAGAGGTGCAGTACAAGCCAGTCAGTGAGACCAGAGCTCATTTCCATATGACAGCCTGTTTAATTCTAAAGGAAAAAGAGAATTTGGAAAGTGCTCATTTTAAAAAGAAAAAAGTTAGTACTTCAAAAGTTATTGTTCATATCTTATTAGCTTACTGCTTTGTCTTTGTCACAGGAATGGAGGATGGAAAACTAGATAGAATACATATGTAAACTACATTTATGGCATTCCTTCTTTTGTCAGATAAATGTTTTATTTATAGATTCAAAGCTTAAGTAAAATTGATAAATGGGAGTTTTAAATGCTGTGTAATTGCTTGTACAGAAAGATACAAGCAGAATTCTGCCCATCCATCCTATAACAGCTTATGAATTTTTTGTTTCTTAAAATACTGTGACATTCCTGCCATCGACACAGCAAGCATCTTATGTTAGCATGGCTGCTCTCACTCTTATATAGATGGGTATTTGCCTGTGAAAGCTCCTTAGATACTATAGCTATGTGCATTAACCAAGCCCTTCGTTTAATGAAACATCCTAGTGAGTGCTCTGCCATATAGCTTTTGTTTTTCCATAAGGCTAACACTTTATTAGTTTCAGCAGCAGTCCAGCATACCATAGCCCAAATCAGGAGCTGAATATTTTGGTTAAGTTTGAATCATGCATGTATTATGTGAAAAGCAGATTGGTTGACTGACTGCTGTGAGAAACTAAAAGCCTTTTAATTTCACCTGATCGGAGTGTTTAAACAGACTAGAGAGAGCTGGATGAAACCGTTTTAGCCGTCTTTTAATATAAAGTAGTTTGTTTTAAGGACGCTTTACTCTGATATTGTTAATACACTTTAAGAAAGGCTATGGTTTTTTCAATGCTTTGCCGTTTTGCACCTGGATCTGAAAGAACGGAGAGATTCTGTGGTTGCCAGAAAGGCAGGCAATAGTATTTCTAAAGTGTTTTTTTTTTTTTTTTTTAGAGAGAAAGCTACCATTCATGTCTAAGAACTTTCTAACTAGTAGATACATTGATCAGCCATTACATTAAAACTAACTACCTAATAAATCTGTGGAATAGAGTTCTTATATTCAGGTACTCATTGTAGGTGCTTTGGGTGGTAGACGTGTATGGACCCCTTTCGATCACAGCTGACATGAACTTTTTAGCAATTTGAGCTACAGTAACTCTTCCTTGCGACCAGATCAGGTGCGTTAGCCTTCAGTCCCAACATGCATCAGAAAACAATGGGCGCACATGCCCCATGTGGCTGGTTCACCAGTTCTTTCTTGGGACATATTTATTATGTACTGACCATTTCACTGTTAGGTACTGACTATTCACTTGCGGCCTACTGTATCTATCCCCTTGAAAGTCCTTTTATAACAAGATCGTTGATTTTTCTTAAACTATCATTGGTTTTAATGTTGTTTCAGTTTATACTCAGATCATCAAAAAGGCTTGAGGCCCGTCTGCTTTTTGCATTTTTCTGCAACAATTCTAAAGGAATGTGTGTATGTTTATGTGTATTTTGCGTTTCTTGAGAGAGAGAGAGAGAGAGAGAGAGAGAGAGAGAGAGAGAGAGAGGAGAGAGGAAGAGAGAGAGGGTTGCGTTTTTGATGAAAATGTTGCCTTTTATGTGTTGCCATATTAGAATAGATATTTTTCAATTCTGACTAATTTAACCCAAGATTCACCTGATTTCGTTTAGCCTCAGAGTGTGAGTGGAGTTGAAATGAGGAAACGGCTTGTGAGCACATGTTGAAGGACATGACCCCTGGTCATCAAGGCCAAACACCTACTGTCTCTGCCAGATGTGGTTGCTATAATGTCTCTAGTAAAATTCACATCCATCCATAACAATATGAGAAAATACACAGAATTCCGTATATAATCCAAGGAGTTGGGGAAAAAACTGTACCTATATAGAGTTTTTGTGTTAGCCCTAATGAGTTTTTGTGTCCACTATGTTGCCTGCATTAATACTACAATACAATGGGAAATACAGTGAAATTATTTCATTTTCCCAGGCCTCTTATCCAGGGTCCTGAGGTGGCCAGGCGTATCACTAGTGCTCCTAAGCGCCAAAGAACAAGAAAGCACTCTGGACAGGTCGCCTATAAGCACTTGTACACACTAGGTCAAACCTAGGGGACATCAGACATGTCCAGTTTACCTAATGTAGGCTACAGGATATGGACATGATATGCCGTGATCTATAAAACTGGTAAATTATGATTCAAATCATGTTTATAGTAGTTTTTATAGTAACCAATGGTATTCCCTATGACAGTTGTGTTACCTGTACTACATCATAAACATTTTCAGCAAAATCTGTTTTTCTCTTAGATATGATGAGCTGTTTTTTGAGTGCCCAAGGTTTTGGCACAAAAATTAATACTAATTTATTAACAGCGTTCATAAAATAATAGCTAACTTAAACATTATCACTTTAACGCCATAACTCTGTGTTATGGAATATTTATAATATTCAGTAAGTATTTAATTTATTGTTTATTCTCTTTTCTTGGAGACAAAACAAATTCAGAAACACTTATGCAACCATTTAAGTAGTTCAGTTATCTTGTATAACTTTATAGTGAAATATTTTACGGGGATTCAGGTTTGTTTTGAGAGAATTACTGCCACACAGTTTTTACACACAACACTGAGAGTGAGAATAACATTCAAATGGTTTTTACAGATCAGTAGTTAAGACTAGATTTTGAAATGTATGTATGCCTTGTAATTAGCACAGAAGACACAGTGGTTAAGTCACTTGCTCTGCGATGGGGACCAGGGTTTGAACCCCCTTCAGCCAGAGAAGCACAACTGCTCTAATGTGGGCCTAGCTCTAATGCTGTATTCCCGCAAGTCTATTTAGATCACTCCAGCACTGAGGATGTGCAATAGAAATTTGTTCCTTAACAGTCCTGTAATTAATTTAACCCTTACCTATGTGTATGTGGTTCAACCCTTATGTCTAAAACTGATGATAAAATTGTGGTAAAAAATATAATTCATCATGCATCTGCATTTGGGTATTTTAAAAAGATATATTAGGAAGAAGACAACTTAGATCAAGACTTCTTCTACAGAAGATTCATAAATACAGGCCCTGGTGGATTCTGAACCCAGACAGACGATTCACCTGCTCCTGGAACTTTTAAGAGTGCAGTGAAAGTCTAGTGTTTTTTGTTTTGCACTGTGCTTGGATCAGGCCTGACATCAACCCACTTAAAATGCCAATATTAACTGCATAACTGCAAAAATGTTTCATGCATTTTCATGCACATGGTGGAGGTAGTGTCATGGCTTGGACGTGCATGGAAAATATTAATTGTCATTTAATATATATATATTTTTATGTATCTATATATAAATACCTAATAACTAAAAACTGAAAATTTGATCTCTCATCGTATGTTCATCTTTTGATCATAAACCCATTTGCCTTCAACGCATAGCCTAATCATTAAATAAATAAACGGTATTTAATACTTTTGTAGAGTTGTGCTTTACACAATAGACACCTTGTAATGTTCACTGTATACATGATACTGTAAGTTTTCAGTCAGATCTATTAATGTAAATGTAAACAACTAAACCCATCAGATCTTTCTAAACAAGTCTCATCCATAATTCACTATTGCTGTTTTGTTATTTATATAAATATATAAGGCATATAAGGCCTGTTTGCCCACTGTCCTAAATGACTACTAGGCCTTCGCTGCCACTTTCAATATAGCTAACACTTAGGCTAAGTAGGACACACTATTAAAAACACCTGTGTGAGCCACATTACTATAAGAAAATATTGAGGATTGATAAACTTGTTTGTAAATGTGAGTTTCCATAGACATTGCCCATGGTATTCTGTATTCATCTGTTCTGTAACCTGCTATTTTTTATCATCCACACATCACATGCAAAACAGCTGTGTGGAACTCTTTATATATTTAGAGTCCTCTCTTCATGTGTAGACCCTTTGGCTAGCTCGTTTATTATCACACAATAGACACTTTGAGAATCATAAGCAATGTTTCGCCTATATATGCCCAGAATAGAATCACTGCTGTGGAAAAAAACATGAATGGCTTAAGGAAGTTTCAAACCAGTTATTGAAGTGGGTTAATCTTTTGGGTTTGATTTGTATTTTGCCCTTTTCCCCTCCCTCCTTCTCTAGGAATGAAGAAAGAAGGAGCGTCAGGCCAGCAGCTTGTGTACAAAAATGGATAACATCGAAGTAATGAAGGAGACAGTGGAAGTAAAACTTTTGCAAAAAACATTTTTTAAGTTATTTCACCAGAGATCCCTGTTGTTTTACATGAGTTTCTATTGCGATTTTTACCTTAGTTGTAAAGAAAGTTAATTTAAATTCCTGTGAACTGTTCTCACATTTACACATATAGCAAATTTTTCTCAACACAGAAGACTTACAGCTGCCAGAGACAAACTTGTTGAAGTTTTCTTCTCACAATCCTGTTCAGTCATAATTAGTGAAGACTTTTTGCTCTTGTTCTCCCTTTGTCTCTTTTATGGGTTGAAGGCATCCAACACTCGATGAAGTTGTAGCCTGGGCACGAAGTTTTGAGGTTATGATGCGCTCCTCAGATGGCAGGGATGTATTCAGGGAGTTCTTGCGGTCAGAGTACAGTGAGGAGAACCTGATGTTCTGGATAGCCTGTGAGGAGCTCAAGAAAGAGACCAACCCCTCAGCTATAGATGAGAAAGCTAGGATCATTTATGAGGATTATGTTTCCATCCTATCACCAAAAGAGGTAAGACTTAAAACTTCAGTTCACCCATTAGCCTGTTTTATTAGTTCTTCATTGTTACTTGCTTTCAGCTGCTGATGATGAACATTCTACACATTTTTACTATTTACTATACAACTGAGAAACAGCATTCAAAATGCAGTGCAGTAAGGACTTCAAAGACATTAAAATGTATAAGAGTTGAATTAAATAAAGTATAAGTTCAATGTATAAGTGGAGAGGAGAAGTGGTAAATTAATAAGTGAATGGTAACAGAAGTTAGAGTGTCCAGAGTGTTAGGATATTCAAGGAGAGGGACTTGTGTTCTTGGAAGTAGATGAGCCTTCAAAGGTTTCTTGAAGGTTGAGATGGATGGCCCTGCTCTAATATTATTTGGTAGCTCATTCCACCCTCTGGGCACCAATCTTAGAAGAATAGTTCAGAATTCTGAGTATGGAAAGCAATGTGAAAAGCAATAGTGTAGGGCACAACGGTGACATTCAGGAAAAGGTTGTGTGATGGTGAATCGCGTGCGCTTAGCATCCTTGCGCTTACATTGTATTTCACTCTGCAGTCCTTTAGTATGTGCTTGATTGCATTTCTTCTTTTAACTGCATTGTCTTTCATCATGTGGCCATAAATTAAACTTTATAGATAAAGGGATAAAAGCCCTTGAACAATATTTACATTTACATATATGGCATTTATCAGACGCTCTTATACCAGAGCAACGATTCCTGATTGAAAGGGACAGTCCCCAGGGCAATGCAGGTTTTTAAGAGTTAAACCCTTAAGGGTTTTGCTCAGGAAACCAATGGGACCTCTTGTACCATAGCCGAGTATCCTACCACCACCACCCGAACAAGGGCTGTTCTATAAAAATAAAACAACTATACAGTATGAGTTGTGCGTCATACATTTAACTCACATCAAAAATGATACAAAGGAGTACAAAAAGAGCAGGATAAATACATATCCCATTTTTGTATTTTATTTGTAGCTAACTAAAGTCAGTGAGTCCATAAACACTGAGTTGAATTGAAATAAACATTGTGGAAGAAAGTAGTCAAACGCGAATCGCGCCATATTGCCGCTTCATTCATTTGAGAACTGGCCCCCTGCAGCTGCTAGATTATTCCATTTTCAGTATCAACATGCTGTTTTTATGCAAACCAGTGCATGGTCTGTCATGGGTCTGAGGTGGGAGAACCATTTTCTCTGGGGTCTTCATCATGATACAGATGAGAGCCACTGGTTAGTAGTCTTTCACGTGTCTTGTGTATTGGGATTTAAAGCATATCTTCCTTCCTTAAGAACTGGGGTCTGATGTAACATAAGATTAAGACTGAACAGGCACTGCAGTACTTTGCTAAACTGGTCCACTGAGAGGACCTACAGCCATCATGCAAGCCATCTGGCTTTGCACAGTCTTTTTCTTCAGCAGAATGCCAGCATTTTACTAATCTGATCTACCACAGGAACAGCTCAAGGAATTCGTCCTGAGGGCCAACCCAGGATAAAGATGAGGCTGAAAGTACTTGTATTATCTGTTACCTTCAGGAAGTGGGAGAAGAGTTTTTGCAGCACTTTTAATTTGGAGCAGTGCTTCACGAGACATTCAAACACACATCATTTCACATTAAAACATTTAGTATTTGTGCCTTAGCTTTTGTTGCATGTTAAAATAGCGAAAAACAATGATAAATGAGCCACTGTCTGTGATAACTCTGCCAATAGTTAATCTCAAAACTTTCATGAGGAGGAAAATGAATTTGATAAAACCAGTTTCTTTGCATTTCTGAACTCTGGCTCAGTGGTTAGGATTGAAATATTATATGCAGAAAGAAATCTTTAATTAAAGGGAACATTATTACAGGAATTACAGCCATGGTCCATAAGTTGGTTGATGTGAACACTCAAGAGCATTCAATTTTTTACTCTCAGAAACTACAATTTCAAGCATTAACTGTTTTCAAGCATTAACTCATGCTGTTCACTAAACACTCAATTTTATTACACTTAATGGTTTTATGTTTTTAGTGTTTCTAACAGTTATTCTGACCCCACTTACACAAAGCCTTTTTAGTGAATCTCATTTCAAATACATTTCAAGTCAATTCCAAGTCAAGTAAGTTTTATTGTCATTTTCTTCATATACACACAGTACCTTAGTGACGAAATAACGTTCCTCCAGGCCCTGGTGCACTTTACACATAAAGAGCTGCAACATGAGACGCAACATCTGAACTGGAAACAGACAATTACAGAACAGTAGACAGAACATGTAGTGCATTCATCTGGCGGCTTCTTTGTTCTTGCATTGATGCCAGGCCAAGCAGCCCATGTAACTGGCAATATATGATGGAGCAGCAGTCTTTGGATTAAGAAGTGCAAATTCACAAAAATAAATACCAGTACTAAGTAAACAAATAATGAAGTAAAAAATAAGTAATTAATGCAAGTGTATGCAGTGAAATAGTAAGTGGAGATTTCAACACGATTTGCAACCACTCTTACAAAAAGTCACATCTGGGGATTAGCTCTGTAACAGTTCTTATGTTGGCTGTATGCATGTGTGTGATCTAAGCCATCCTAACTACCCACTACCAAACACTTGGAAGGCCTTTTGTATTTTTATTAACTCCATAATAAGTGTTGGTGCAAATCTCTTGAGTAGGGAATAAGAGTTGAAGTCCCACTCTTGCAGGCATTCATCACTTTACTTGTGTGACTATACTGGCCTTTTGCTTCTTGCAGGTCAGTTTAGATTCCAGGGTGAGAGGTATCAGCCCAGAGCCTGGCAGAGCCTGGCCATCTGATGTAGGAGGCCTTTGCAGATCTCTGCCCTCATGCTGAGACTGTCCTTTGCAATTCATAACTCATCAGTTTACAGAGGGACCTCCTGGAAAGAAGAGAGCTTGCTCAGACACCCTGAGTTCCAGCCAAAAGAATTAACTTATGACAAAAAGCCTAAGGTACCACTTTTGGAGGTGTGATGATTCCTTTTCGTAGAGCAAGTAGTTAAGCAATTCTGATCGTCTAGTGACCCTGAAGTTCACTTCTTGTTTAAGTGCCAATATAAGCTGCTCAGGCAACTGTGACTAAGAGAATCGTGGAAGAAAAACCGTCAGGCCCTAGCACCTGTTCTTTTCTTCTTCCCTTTCCTCATCCCCCCCTCTTTCTGTCTTGCTCTGTCTTGTTCACTCTTTCTCACGTTCTCTCATTTGGTGCCTGTACTTCTCTCATTATTTTTTTGCCTCATGTGAGGACAGCTGAGTAATGATAATTTTTTTTGATGGGATAAAAATTTGCCGTTACACAAGATAACATCTGACATTGCATGACACAGAGTTAGAATTTATTCTAGCATGACAATTAAGCCCTTGAAGGACAGCAACGGCCTTTAAATAAGGAATATATTTTCTGTGCTGTCGTAGTAAGAGAGCCTTTAAAGCTCTTAGAAGCTAAGGGAAATTTAGTTTTGCCAAATGTTTTCCTTCTTTCCTTAAGCGTTCACCCGTCCAATCTTTTGTTCGTTTCGACAGCTCTTTCACTGGGAAATGTAAGGGCTAGTGTTGTGGTTGGGCAGCTAAATGATTCATGAACATTACTTTTCTCTGCAAAAATCACAATGCCTCGATACTGAATAAGGGCACAGAAGCTGCTGATGCTGACCAACAACCACAGTTAGTTCTGTGAGTCCTCCCAGGCCCTCCCAGTCCACTCGTCACTGAGAGAAGCACAGGTACTGTATGTCATTGGTTGTAAGCATTGCTGGATTCAGAGTTTTGCTTGAAAATAAAACAACATCTCAGAGGTACTTGAGAGAATTAGAACTGTCATTTACATTGAAATGCCTTTTTTTTTTTTTTTTTTTTTTTTTTTTAAGTCTTGAGGGTTGTAAACACTGCCTTGTTTTTAAAGGCAACACTGTATTTGAAGTAACAACCTATGTCTTTCTTTCAGGCACTGCACAATGACACACTTTTCCAGAGGTTCTGTTAAAAAAACACACACTCACTTCTGGTTTTGGTATAACGTTAATCTGTGAACTGATATGTGCTGATGGTGTATGTGGGTTTCATGGTTAGATTTGTTAGTTCGAATCTCATGAAGCTTTTTGAACTTGTGGTTTCCTAATGAAAGGAATTTCTCCAGATGACAGCAGGCTGTTTAGTGTTAACGGTGTTTTAAAAGATGCTGTCAGGAGCAGTGCAGTTTAGCATGCGTTCACGTATGTCTGTTGATGACATCACAGTATACGTCGTGAAAAGACCTGAACCAATATGGACGAAACCACGCCGTTTATGGGAACAGTTTTGATATTTAAAAATTTTGTCCCTGAAAATGATAGCATTTTCAGTTCAATTTCCTTCGATTCGCAATGAATCTTTTGTTGTTGACTTGAGAATTTGTTTGCTGCTACAGCAGCCAGTGCATGATAAACCAGTATGTAAATGACTGCTTGGTATAACCACATTCTCATCTCCTAGTTTAAACTCTAGGGTGAATGACATTGATTTGTCATTGTCTGATCACCACTTTTCGGCAAGACTTTCAAGATGACACTTTCCTTGAAACGTTTTGCTACTGAATGAGCCTCTTTTCAGTGGTGGTCAGGTTTCAGTGGTGGTCAAGTTCTTTCACTGTTGGATTTTCTTTTTGGTGCTTGGAAAATTGCTTAAAGTGCCATTCTATAAATGTATAGTACTACAATAAAGACCTTTGTCACTCCATTGGCATTGTACAGATGCCACTTCTAAAAAAAAAAAAAATCACTTATTTAGCATTAGTAGATTTACACATCAGCATCAGCCAATATAAAGACAGAACTATATTACTCTTCATTCCTTTACACATTGTGATGACATACGACTTGCATGTGTTTCCTGAATTTTAATACAATAGGATTTGTTTTCTATTTATTATCCTAACCAGACAAACAATGGGTGGTTGTTTAACCTCTAGAAATACAAAATTCTAAATGATAAGGGAAGTGTACACATTCACACCTAATCTAAAAAATAAAAATTCTAATTATTTTATAAAAAAAAGTGCAACTGTAGTTGCAGGGGGCATATATTTTAGCTGTCTGAATCAACAAGGATTTTGTCATGTCTTAGGTTAGCACAAGTGTTTTGTCTCTGGCTTGGCTTCCTATCTATCAGTGAAATGACTCTGTCTGTGTATTAATCACATACAATCAAAGCCAACATTCAACGTGTCATTGTAACCCCGCTAAAAATGGTGCCATCAGCCTGAGTTTAAAGCATGCAGGATCCATCTTTGAGTGGTCCATTTTGCTGAAACAACTCTGGACCCGTTTTCAGAAGGTTTCTGAATAAAGAAAGGGTGGGGCACTGCGTTTTCGTTCAAATGTTGAGCAAAGCTATACGATGGCCTGATTAACATGCAGGATACAAAGTTAATGAGGGTTTGTTTAATATTTCAAATTTATCACAATTGATGTTCCTGTTGTTGAAAATGGTGCACTGCAGATGTTTGCTGATTGTGCTTTTACATTCAAAACAAGTGTGACAAATTAATTCATGACATCTTTTTTTTATTTTTTTATTTTTCCCCACTGCAGGTCAGTGTTTATCTGATTCAGCCTTTTTCTATCCATGCTAATCAAATCAGTTTTTTTTTTGTTTGGTTTTTTTTTGTTTTTTTTTGTTGAAAGGACCTTGGTTAACATCTGTCTCATGTACTGATATTTTAGCACTCAGCATTGCCACAGTGGGTAAAAACAGGACCTTTCACCAAAGGAAGCCGACCATTGTTTAATGATGTCATGGATTAATTCACCCGTTTGATTCCTGTGTCCTGCTTTGGTTTTCATTCTGAAATGAGAGATTAAGTTTTAGCCTAAAAGCTGTCTTAGGGAACAGCCGGCTGTAGACCGAGAGTTGCACAGCATGGAAATGTTAGCAATTCTGTTTTTTTTTTTTTTCTTCTTTTTGTTTTGTTTTTGTTTTTTGTAAGGTTAAAAAAAAACTCATGTCTCAGATCACATATGGTTTGATGAACATTGTCCTTGCAGGCATGACTGTGGAGAATTTCATTAGTTTCCTTCTACCTCCTCTGTTCCTTTTTTTTTGTTTTGTTTTTGTTTTTTTGTTTTTTTTGTTTTTGTTTGTTTTTTTTTGTGTGTGTTAAATTTATTTTGATCTACTTGAAGCCTAACACTGTAAATGAGATGTGCACAGGTATACTGAGGTTTGACGCAGAGTAGCTATTATTTGTTGAATTTTACTCAGCATAATTAGATAAAGATTCAGGAAACACACTGTTTAAGGGCTAATCTCATTTTGCCTATGCAAATATGTTACGTGTCAGATTGGCTGAATCAATGGTTGAGGGATGTTTTTCATGATATTGGATGGAAAATGGTTTACATTTCCCTTTGCTGATATTCTTCAGTCTAGGTCAGAAAATATGTTTTGTTTTATTTCTATATACATATATAACAAATATATGAAAAATAGTATGCCTTCTTGATAAAAAAAAAAAAAAAGATACTCAATTAACACCTAAATAAATTTGTGTTGCGTCAACTGTGGTTGGTTTTGAAATCTTGTTAGGTTGTCATTTCACTTGTAAATTGCACACACTGCATGTACAAGAGTCTGAGGGTTATTTGCATAGCGAAGGATTCGATTTTGGACAAAAGAAAACTGGACTGGGGTAGTGGTAGTCATTAATATACATCATTATCAAAACATTCGAAAAGAAATTCATTTTCAGTGTAGAAAGTGTCTATTTCTTGTTTTTAATGGAGCTTCAATCTTTTTAACATAGGTTGAAGGGCTATTCTGGGCACTTTAAACATGCTTTTAAACAACACAAATATCTACCTCTGTTTTTTTTTTGTTTTGTTTTGTTTTTTTTTACTTTTATTTTCATTCTGTGCTTTTGTAGAGAGGATTTTAGCTAACGCTCCCTCATCCCACTCCTTTTGGATCTGAAAGGCAGTGTTTATATTTGTGTCATCTTTGCAGGTGACCATAAGCTTTGTGTGCTTCAGTAGAACAATCTTAACTCAACACTATATGTTGTTATCTTCTAAGTTTTGAGAAACTGAAGAGTTCTTTTTAAATTCTTTACATTTTGCTGCCAACCTTAAAGTAAACTCAGTAAAGGTGAGGTCATGGTTTTGTTCTTTTCTGTACTTTTTATGTCTAAACAGAGAGTCAGCTTTATGTGTTGTAAAAGAAAGATACTGTATCACTCTTAACTGTCAGAGAAAATATAAAACCGTTGAGAAAATATTTACAGAACCCGCCATCTTTAAGGGAGCCACTGTTTTACACTTGAGAACTACCGTGGATGTGTTTAGGAACTGAACCTACATTAGTGTTGGTAACATTTATAGAGCCCTGTTTTCCGCTCAGTTAGAGTAAGTTCGTAATACTTTTAACACCAGCCAGTCAGTAGATGCTAAAGCTTATTTGACTATTAAGTTTTTTCTTGTTGGAGCTGTCGCTGAATCTGGAGCACTAGTAACTGGCTCACATATACCAAATGACGTTCTTCCTTTCATTTTTTTTCCAGAGTTCTTGTAAAACAAATGTTTTTACAGTGGTTTATTATAGGCGTAACAATTTGCCAAAGATCTGGCCATCTTTTAACTGTTATAAAAACTGAACGTTCACATTACTTCACATTACAGTATGATACATGATTTCTGTTTGTGAAGAAACAAAGAAGGCTGAAATTACAGTTATTTTTTCCTTGGATATCCTTTGCAGAAGCATGTGCACGTGCATAAAGCAAAAAAAGACTTCCAAAACTGGGCTGTTAACTTTCTGCTGTTAACGAATTGTGATATTTCTCTAGTTCATTCTTCTTTAAACCAGAGGCTTTTAAGACATTTGTAGCATTAAAATTTTGATCAACAGTTTGATAACATACTTTACATGTGGTCTGTTGGCCTGAAAATACTTATGAAAAGGATTTTTTAACTAGAGAAGTGGAAAAAGGTATTGGTTGGTTTTGATAGAAACACTGTGTTGAGGCAACTTTTTTTTTCCAAACATTTCAAATATTTCACATTTATTTTTTCTATGTTACTATTTTTATTATACTTGTTATTTGGAGCCCATGCAGGCCAGTTCCAGTGAAAAAAATCAAAGCTTTTAGTATTACTGACGTACACTTAAAGCATGAGCATGAAAATGAAAAATAATTGAAGGAACTGAGGCATCCTGTAAACATCAGGCCTGCAGGTCGTACTCATGTTTTAAAGAAATTGTCATCACAGCCATGATGAAGTGCCTTTGTATAGAGACCATCATTTTTGATTGATTTCTGTTTTTCGGATATGAGAAAACTGCATTTCCAAGGTAGTATTTTTTTTTTTGCTAAAGTGATGTTGATAAAGGGCACATTGCAGCAGCTTAGAATTAAAATGTATATAAATATGGAAACTGGCGTTTTATCCCCCATAATCCGTGAGTTGATTAGAATCCGTGCCTAACCTGAAGCCTCTCCACAATCTTTCACTGCTCTGAAATGTCTAAATACTGTAAAATGTTATTTTGATTAGTCCCTAAAACAAAAATCATCACTTTTATCTGCTTCGTATCAGATGAAGATTGTGATTTTTTTGACAGTTTACTAGACTATCCGAATAAATGTGAGCAGCGAATCGAAGAACTGCCATCATTAAGCATACTAAGAAAGTAAAGTATATAAGATTTTGTAAATCGTTTTACAAATGTGGTCAAATGATACATTCAAAAAACCTGCAAAATGAATACCCAAAACAAAAAAGGACATTAGTTCTTGTAGAGGAGCTTTAAGAGAGATTCAATTATGCTATTTTTTTATCCACAGGCTTTAAATCAAAGAAATTGAAGTAAAAAATCATAGATGTCACTCAGTCAGAAAACCAAGAATAAATGATATAAGCAACTAAATATAAAATGTAAATAACTGTAAATTATTTTCACTCCTGCCGACTCACCTTGTGCCATGCAGGGTGTCATGAATTCCTATTTAAAAACCATTTAAATAATGAAACCGTTTTTTTTCCAAGCTTTGCCTCAGATTGTTGTTCAGATATGATTAGATTTTCAGTTTTTCCAGGAAGTTACTGTGAGTGATTGAACTGAGGTTCTGTGGATTAATATTTCTTAGGATTTGAATCTTTCAGTTTTTCTGTCTTGTAAAATGTGATGGTCCACATTGAGTTTTTTATATCCGACTCATCTTTTTTCCTAAGTATTCCAGTTGGGAATTTTACCTTTCATCATCTGAGAAAAAGACATTTGGCTTAGACATAAGTAGTAAGGGATTTGTCGCTTTTTTTCAAAACAGGATCTTGATCATGAAATAGCTTCAGATTTTCAGTGTAGAGGAATAATTCAGATTTGATAGGAATGTGGGAATAATACACAAATCTTTACATTTGATGTCATTTCAATAAATAGCTTGAACTTTGAAATTCAAGCATTTATGTTTGGACAATAAAAGTCCACTCTCTGATACATTACATGTTCTAGTATTTTGTTTTTGTAAAGAGTTGAGATTTTGTTTTAGTGTTGTATTTACATTTACAGCATTTAGCAGATGCTCTTATTTAGAGCGACCTGTCAGGTCCTAAGAAAGTTGTGGAAATTACATTTGTTATCACATTTCTTGGCTCACAGTAGTAAAGCAGATCATTATATTTCTTAGAATTATCTATAATTAAATTATAAGAAATGTAATCAGAAGATTTAATGAGCTATAAAGGAAGGAAGCTTACCAGTCTTTGGTGGTTTTAAAAAGAAAATTTTTTAAAAGAAAATGCCTTTCCTGAGCCTGCGGTCTTCCTTCGAAGGAGACTTTATTTCTCTTCTTTTGGCTGATCGATTACTGTTTGGTAGACTGGCTTCCTGCTTAAAATCCTGTTTGCCAGTTAAATTACTCAGTTCTTCTGGTGTTTTCAATCAGACTACAATATTCTTTTTATTGTAATTCAATTTTGCATTTTTTCTAGGTGTGTATGGAGCATGCATTTGCTATTTGAAATTTTTTTGTTGTTTATATATATATATATATATATATATATATATATATAAAATAATACTGTATGAGCAATCATTGAAGTACTGCGATGCTCTTTTTCTGATGCTCTTTTTGATACTGGCCAGATTTTCCATTTTATTTCAGACTCTTAAACACATGCACACACAGACACACACACGCACACAACATTTTGGAACAATCCACCTCATTATTTAGAACAAATAATGATACTAGCGCTCGGTGAGAAATGAAAAGAACGGCAAAAATCATTTGCTAAGCACGAAAGCCGCACAGATGTGGTTAAAGGAGTTCATTGTTGGTTTGCCTACATAAAAAAACCCTGAGTCATGTACAAAGTTTATAGCCAAATGGAGAAAATAATGGTGCTTATGCTCTTTAGAGATTTGCTGTCCTCATAAAACATACTGTACTTACTGAGTAAAGTGGAAAATGGCAGTTTTCTAAAACTAAATAGAATACTGATTCCATTAGTAATGGTAAACTCTCATGAACAATGTTGTAGTTTATCAAAAAGCTATGTATGAATCGATTATCTGTATATGGAGATCCTCTCTTCAAAGTGTAGCATGCACTGTATAGAACTCTGGAGTTAATGCAGAGTGCACAGGACGGGCTTTCAGTCCTCATATTGCATGGCCACTGTAGTGTAATGGGGGTAAATTCTCCACTGGAGGATTCTAATGGGAGCTGGTGTTTCCTTTTGGAGGAAATCTGCATCGGGCCCAGGAGTAAAACGACTCTTATTCGTGTTTTAGGACCGCAGTGATTTCTGATATTGTGGAATGCATGATAAGTGGAAAGCACTCTCATTTGCAGTGAACCAAACTGAAAGTGTATATTATTCGTAGTCTGTGCCTGTCAGAGGCCAAGGTATCTGCATGCTGGTTCATGTAGTTTGCATCATGCTATATATTTCTAAACCTTCATTGTAAGCATAGCCATTAACACCAACATATTCAGTAGACTAAAGGTGTAGGCAACTGATTCTGAAACCGTTTACACTCACACTGCAGCCTTAGTTTTCATTGACGAAGTCAAATCCAATTCGCCCTTTTCCTGTGCTGTACCGGTTCTGCTTTTGTTCATTTAGTTTCTTAATTCGTTATTGTACTTCTGCAGAGTGCCGAGTATGGGCGCTCTAATGGATGATTTGTACCTGTGTAGATAACATACACATAAATGGCGTCGATGATTTATGAATTTTCCTCTAGTGCACTCCAGTTTCTCTGTGTTCAAATAATGCTGCTAGGGGAGAGTGTTCATGACTCACAGTTATGTATTGAATCTGAAAATAATAAATCATTTTTTTACTTACGCTGTGTGAATCATTCCAGTTGTGTCAGGTATAACTCACGATGGGGCAGCGGTGGCCTAGCGGTCAGGGCCTAGGCCCCAGGATCGGAAGGTCATGGGTTCGAATCCCAGAACAGTAGGTCGTCCTGAGCTACCCTCGAGCAAGGTATTGTCCCCATCACTGCTCCTTGGGCGCCGGACATAGCAGCCCCTTGCTGCCCGTGTGTGTATGGGTGAAAAGCAGAGGTTAAATTTTGCTGTGGTTCACTGTGTGTTGTGCCATGTTTCACAATCAAGTAGTCACTTTCACTTTGCAGGACATACAGGAACCATATTCTAACATCTGGAGTGAAAGCAGCATGTCCGCTGCACTAGTACTACTGTAATTCAGGTCTTCGGGTTAAATCGTTCACATTGCTTTGAAGTGAAATTCCTCCGTTTGGAGAAAAGTGTGCTTGTGTGTGCTTCAGAAAGTGAAGAAACGCAGGCAACCATTTCAGAAAACACCTGGGTTGGTATTCACAAAGCTGTCATAAATGAAAGGAATTAGTTTAAACTACTGCCACAAGTCTGCAGTTTTTAAGGGTCATTTAAGGTTTAGGTGAACGTTGAGTTCTGTTGCTTAGGATCAACATTTATTGTGTAGCTCCAGTAGAAGCAAATTTTGAAGAAGGAAACATGTTCTGGATGATCAACCACACAAACTAAGTTTGATTTTTCATCTAATTAACTAAGCCTGACCTTTAATTGCTTTAATTTGAGTTCAACGTCAGAGCACTTTAAATCACAGATGGCTATTGAAAGATTGAAAAAGATTTTTAATGAAAGTGACTATTTGTCAATGTGAAACAGCACAGCACGCAGTGAGACACAACAACTTGCTTCCTCAGCATTTCACACCCACACACGTGCAGCAGGGGGCAGTTATTTATAGTGCCCAGGGAGCAGTGGTGGGGACAGTACCTTGCTTCCTCAGCATTTCACACCCACACCAGGCTTAGTTGGTATGTTAAAAGAAAATTTAGATGTAATCAATGTATCAAAATCAATGTATCAATGTAAAGTGCCTTGGGGCAACTTTGTTGTAAAAGGCGCTATACAAGAATAAATTGAATTGAATTGAATTGAATGTAAAAATCTAATTTAGTTTGTGTGGTTGATCATCCAAGACATGTTGGGTTTAAAATTTGCTTCCTCAGCATTTCACACCCACACGCGCAGCAGGGAGCAGTTATGTGTAGCGCCCAGGGAGCAGTGGTGGGGACGGTACCTTGCTCAAGGGAACCTCAGGGCAACCTACTGGTCGGATTCAAGCCCACAACTTTCCGATCATGGAGCCTAGTCCCTAAACACTAGACCACCGCTGCCTCCTAGGAAGGGCATCTGCTGTAAAACTTTTGCCAACCACTAGGCCATTTATTTAGTTTATTACACTAACAAATACACTGTTTTATGGATAATAAATTAGTATGAATTACTGGGAAACCAACACCTGTTGATATGTTCTATAATTTACCATCTCAGTGACTGAATTATGCTGAAACTGGAGTCTGTAGGTATGAAAGACAGTAAGTCCAGATCTCGGATCACATATTGAAACATAAACAGGAATTCAGCAAAATATGCCAGTGCTTTAAAGCTGTGTCTCACTTAAGATTTAAAATCCTTCCCAATAGATACAGGCAACACCTGCTGTTCACTTTATGGGGGCGATATGACCTCCCTTTCTTGCTTCGGTGCTCAACTGTCTGATTATCACAGTTTGACCTTTCATCCAAAAAAAGCAACAACAAAAATCAGCATTTTTTTTATTAAAAACATGAGTGGATTCTGAATCTTAAGACAGTCCATGATCTGGCTCCTAATGTACAGCTGAAGTTTCTTTACCATTAAACAGACAACACACTACACATCCTTCATCTCCAACTAAACAATGTCTCAGAAGCCATTTTTCTTTGTACACAGACAGTGAATACTGGAATATCAGAGACAGTAGATGCTCTGTGTTTTTTGCCACAACACTGTAGCCTCTCCATCTCTTTCAGTAAGATCGTTAGAAATTTGATAAACCACACCCCCTCAGACATTGTGCTTGACACAATGAATGATACAAGGACCCATTTGAGCAGATATTTGTGTTGGATGAGGTCTTAAGTTTGTGAGGTACTATTCATATTTTAGCCATAAATAAGAAAGTAAATAAATAATTAAGCATTTAAAGCAAGTGCATGATAGAGCAAAAAAAACATTTCTAAATGGGACAACAACCATTGTGTACTGAGAGACAGATACGGATATATATACGGTGCGGTGCTTTTGCAACATTTATGATCCACGTCATTCGCTTTGTTTTAAACCCAGTCCACCATCTACTTATGACGGTCACAGAGTCCTTTTAACGAAGATATCCTAAGTGGCTTGTTGAGAGTAAGTGAAGCATTAAATGATGGGAACTGGTGACTAATGCTTTTTGTCACTCTTTAGACACTTTTTCATGAATGTAGCCCCCTTTAAAGCACACCCGGAAAAAATATTATTTGTGCTAAGTGTTCATGCCGCAAGAACCATACAGTGTTGACACAAATGTAAACAGTGGCATGATGGGGACGAAGTTCAGTTCTTGAACTAAAACAGCTAAACTACGCGTTGCTGTTTCTTTGTAAATCATTTTGTTTTTTGTTTATTTTGCCAGAAACTAGTCACTTTTTGCATCAGTTCTTTTTTTAGTACATCACTGGGGTGAAGAACCATTAATGGAGCAGAATGTAGTAGCATATCAGAGCTAGAGTCACTTTACGAGAGCAATTTCTGCAATGCCATTTGTAACAATTTTGAAAGTCTGATTTGTGCAGAGAGTGTGGTTGCTGGCTTTCATTCCAAACAGGTAGGGCACACCTGAGTCCACTTTTCCAAACAACCCTAGATAGGACTGAAAAGCACTAGCCCAGAATTCATCATCACATGACCGACACAAGGCTCTGACAATAACAAAGGTTTTGTTATTCCATCAGTATAAGGTCAAATGCAGGTCATCTAATTACAGAAGGTTATTGACTCCCTAAGTGGGACAGTCGGAGGAGTAAAAACACAGACCTTCCAAATTTATGGGGGAAAAACATCTGTCGTAATCACTTAAAGGCCCATTTCATGAAAACCTTTTTTTTTTTTTTTTTTTTTTTTTTAAGGAGGCACAAAAGAGGGTTGCCAGTCAGAACTGAGGTCATATATGCGTTCCAGTTTTAAACAAATGGAAATAAAAACAGCCTGTTTGATTTTAAGACAAATTGGAAAAAGGTCATGTAAAAGGAATTATGACTGTTTTTGGTGAACAAAACCCACAAAGAGTCACTCTTGATAAAGTCGAGAGGAGAAAAAAGTAAAATGCAGCAAATTAACAAAATATATTATATGGGCTCTTTAAATTACAACACCTCACCAAAGATCTGGCACCAACACGGTGTCTAAAAGCCACCAGTCCGCACCTTTTTCTTTAACCGTATTCAATCATTTTAACCATTTTGTTAAGCTAATTTGAGTGCCATGCAACTCACATTTTATTTTATTTGTATGTTTATTTTTGAAAAACAAGGCTACGTGCTTTAATGGGCTTTTAGTTTTCTTCTTTGGAGCTGCTGACCTTAATGCACTCTGACCACAGGTGAAAGCTCATGTCTTCCGACTGTACTCAGTACTGAGACTTAATACACTCCACTAAAATGTTAAAATGACCTCTGCCCCAGTTCTGGTACTGGAAGGATGCATTTTTATTTCTTCATCTATTTATATTTATATCAGTAGGGTCACATTGGCCGATATATTGTGACCCAAACTAGCTGATGGCACAGGGATTTAAACACGTTTTTGAAAACACTGAAAACTTTAGACATATCTTACTATGTGCCATAATCGAAAATGGTTTTGGCAAAAAAGTCAGTATGGCAGTACAAGCTTGGGCCCAAAGCCTGAGCTTCCTTTAGCCCATTATACAGTCCCCTCTAAAATATTCATAGTTTTCTTGTGACATTATACCCTTAAAGGACCGCAAATATGGAGGGCAAAACCAAGCTTTCTTCCCACACATTTTTTGCTGATTTGTTGGCTAGAATACTGCATAGTTGTTTACTAATTGGATGCAATAACCAATGATGGCTGCACATCTCGAGAATCACAACAGGGAAACACAGCCTAGAGGAGGAGGCAGAGGATTAATGCTTTTAGAGGTGTCTCTCCCGTAAGGGAATGAAAGAATGGCAAATAGTAATTCGCACATCTTTACTAGTAAACATCTAATCAAAGATGTGTTCCAAAATGTTAATGATTTTGTTGTTAGTCTTTAACACGTCATGGTTCATATTCATGGACAGACGCAGGATCCTTGATGACTTTGGGAGTTTGACCAGTTTTTGGGATGCAGATAAACTTACATCCAGTTAGCTGTTGATATTTAAGAGAATTTTAAGGGAAAGTTCTTTTCTGATCTGAAAACATAAAAGCAGATTTTTGTAGAAAGGTGGTAACTAGCCAACATTAACTATCACTCACCTTTCCTTAGAGAATGAAAGATGTCCAACACTTCATCAATCAAGCAATAGCATTAACCCATCCACACTGAAAATACACACAGGGTTGGTAAATGGATGCTGTATAGAGACTGAAAGTGCCCAAAACATACAGTTTGCTCTGATTCTTTGTCTTTCTTCAGTTGAAAGGTGATCGAAATATTTCTTTTGTTTGGAAAACGCTGAAAAACTGTATTAGTCCGTGCTGTAGTTCTCTGGGTTTTTGGCCTCTGGTGGTCTGTGTCTGTGACGTGACAGAAAGCTGATAGTTGGAAGCACAAGGCTCCCTGTCTGGGTTTGAGATCAAAAGAAGAATATGAGAAGAGAGATCAGATTTTGAATCTTGATATGTTAAATCACATAGAACAAGACACCGTTTGTCTCCGATAACCCATTTTTTCCCAAGTGTACATTAATATTGTAACATGAGGCAGACGGGTGTTTGTTGTTCCACAGGTGTGTCCTGTTAGAATTACTGCTTAAACTATAAATAGCTCTTGTTTCTACTCTCAGCTGAAGACCTGGACTTGGACTAGATTTGTTGTATCTGTGAGGCAAAAGCATCCCAAGAGAAAAAAAGCATAACCAGTAAAATGTTTAGGATCGTCCTAAAAAGAAGGAAACTGGTGTATAAATTAAAACACATCAAGCCGATCAGTCAAAGAAAACAACAATTGTTTTAAGACTTAGAGAGCAGAAATATCGAGACCAGATGTGGAGAAAGAGAATTTGCTCATGATTGAAAACATTCAAGCTCATCTTTGGAGCACTGTTAAGGCTTGAAGTCCACAGAACCACTTAGTCTCCATTTACAGAGAAATGTGTCCAAACTAACCTTTAGGAGGAACTTTATGATGCACCAATACATTTATCCAAAACACGCTGCAAAGTTAACAAATGACCTCATAAGGGGGAGAATGGGAAACTTTAGGACTGTACTAATCAGTCACCAGATTTTGCAAGCAAAAGATCTGCGACCAAATATTAAGAGTCATTTACTAATTTATTTTAAAACCTTCAGTCACAGCACTTCTGCTCCTGTGAAAAACTGAGTGGTCAGATATAAAGTGTGTTCTGTTCTATGTCATTTTTATATCTTGATGTAAATACTGGGTAAAAAAAAAACAAAACCTGAAAATCTGATCTCGCAGCTCGTAGTCATCTTTTGATCTCAAACCAAAAGGTCTGCAGTGCATAACTATGACACTGACCTTGCCGTTCCAATAGCTTTGGAGGAGATTGTATGTTTTCTTTTTAATGGGAAACATCTAGGTTTAAAAAATGTCTGTCGAGGCAGAAAGTGGAAGTTTCAGTTGGTTTTCTGCTCTGGTGGCTCGTGGAAGGCGGACTCCTCTTGGCTCCTGTCTGTACTCTGCTCACAGCTTTTATCACCCGATGCCGTGTTGTCCTTCGGCCCTGTGGCCACTGTGGAAGTGGCATCTATGCTCTCATAAGCCTCTGATGTCCACTGGTAAAAATAAATAGGAATAAGGAATTATTCTTTAATTATTCAATTCACTTTTTTCTTGAGCAATCAAATACAGTTAACCATTTCAGATCCTCGCTTTTATATAATTAAATCTCATATGAGTTGACAGTCAATTAAACTTTTGCGTTGCAATCAGAATTTCAATAAGTTCTTCTTTTTCCTCAAACATTAAATATATGTACCTGCTGTACCTGCGTGGCTCTGCTTGTGGAACGGACAGACGGCCCCAGAGCAATGTTGACTGAGCTGGAGGACTGGGTGTCACTGGTATTGCCTCCCTCGGCAGCAGACAGACCAGAGATGACCAGACCACTGGAGAAGCTGCGCTTACCAAACAGCAGGCTGAGCGTGGAGCTGGAGGATGAGGCCTGACTGGAGCGCTGATGACCCACAGGGACAGGACCAGCTGTGGACAGACGGGGTACCTGTGAGAAGACAGAGGCTATGGAGGAAGTGTTGAAAGACAGCTGACTGTTAGAGAGACGCTGCATCAGCCCGGGCCCCCCAGATCCTGTTACATGTTGGCTGTCCAAGATGGGCCCAGAGCGGCTGGTCACAGGGGGACGCTGGCCCTGAGGCTGAACCGAACGACTGCGGTACTCCCTGCGGCCTGCAAAGAGAAGGGGACACAGTGAGGTTCACTTCATCTTTCTTTTAAAATATGTATGAGGCATTCACAGCTACTTCATTGTTGCTTAATGTACAGTACTAGAGAGGCATGCTGCTGCTTTTCCTGCTTTTTCCTATTGAAATCTTCATTTCAACACAAAAACGTTTGTTATCGGCCAGTATTGATACAAACTGGAAAATGTTTCTGTAAAAACTACAAAACTTTAAACTTAGTACCTTTAACTGGAATTTACTGAAAATGAGCACTTAAGTAATGCAGCTATGCTGAAATTACTCCAACCAATGAATCCAAAAGCCCATCGGGGCAACTTCCAACATCAGATCACACAGTGTGAGTGTGTGTTATCTCAGGCTGAATCCTACTCGAGCAGCTCCAGATGATATCTGTGCTATAAATTACCATTCAAAATTTTAAAAAATATCTTGTTTAGCATAATAGCACATACTGTACTGTAAATTGCATATAATCAGCTTCATAATTACCTTTTACTATTATTAGTAATTAGTATTATTGCCTTTGTGGATGCAATCTCACAGAAAATATTTTAAAAATGTAACATTTCATTTAGCCTAAGAAAATTAAAACTCATCAAAAAGATTCTTAGATATGATTTACTTCAGTCATATATTTTTTCCTAATATTCTCAGCCTGCGATTGAGATAATGCACTACTTTTCCTATTAAGTCATTTCTTTTGATTTGAACATTTTTGAGTTTTTTCATAAAATTACTGGAAATTGTGAAGTTGCCTTTAACTTAATGATCTGATATTAGTATCATTGTAAGCATGTTAATGAAAAAAAAATAGATTAACATTTATTTGAATAAAAACAGTGATTACAAAAGGTAATTCCTGACTTCTGAATGGCAGGGAAATGTATGAATATCAGTGTTTGAGTGCTCGTGACTGGCAGTTCCAACAGAACCTCTGACCTGTGCTGTGGTGTCTGGAGTGTGAGCTCCGTGGCCGGCCTTGGTGTGTGCTAGTGCTTTGGGAGGTGATGGAGTTATGATTCTGACTGATAGAAGATCCAGCACAGTCCACATCCTCCATATTCACTCCACTGTTACAGCTCGTCAGGTTGTCCTTCCTTGCACTGAAACAGTAGATAGAGAAAGACAGGATTAAGTGAATTTCTCTTTTGAGAGAGAGCAAGTCTTCTGATCAGCCAACTCCACTCATACCCACCGGAGCCACCTTGAGAACAGCCATGTGCGTATGCTCTCTAGGCTGAGCGGGCCGCCCCAGATGTTGCTCATCTGATTGTGTGTGCTCATGTAGGATGTGGTGAGGGGTGAGACGAACATGGGGTAGCCCAGTGGCTGGTCACAAGATGAGTTGATCATGTTTCGTAGAGCCTGCTTGGAATTCTGGATACTTCCGCGCTCTGGATTGCGGTTGCGCAGAAAGATCAGCTCCTGCTGCTGTCCAGCCCAAAGTCCACGCACACACTCCTTATTTATCTAGATAGAAAAACATGAGGACCGTTATTTCAGCCTGCTCTCATTCAGGTCCTTTACTACAGTGCTGCACTCTTCTGCACTGCTGCAAACTTCGTGGAACCAATTTCGCGTGAAAAAATGTGATTTTCAATTTTTAAGTATTGGATTGGTTTCATTATTTTTGCTGTGTTCTGTGGTACGTACCATTTTTTTTTTTTAATAAGCAGTAAGATGTCATAGCTAAACAATATTAAGGCTTTTAAGACCTAATTCTCTTCCCAGTCCATATTGTCTGTATTTGATTTCTTAGTGTTTTAAAGAACACACTGAGAATTTTGAATTCACTGTTTTTGTGATGTCACAACCAACACATTTGCATACTTAGGCTACAACAGCAATCTCTCAAAAGAAAGAATTTGCTCATAGCCTTGCCTTGATGACTTTAAAGCTGAGGTAGCGTTTGTAGAGCATGATGATTTTATACTCATCAGTGCCATCATCCACCATGTGGCGTAGAGTGAGCAGAGTGTCCCGGCTGGACAGTACTGCTCTGCGCCATGCGGGGTCGCTCTCATCACAGATGACCAGACTGTTTCTGTACGCGCTGATGGCCTCATAGAGCACAGCTGGCTCCTCTGTCTCTTCCAGGTTCGTGAAGTGGTCCTGTAATCAATAAAGAGATCAGATAGAAACCAATTCATAGGAAGCAAATTCTATGAAGTGCTATATAGTGTATACCGTTAATAAGATATTCAAAACACAGCATGGTTCTACCCTTCACTTAAAAAGGTTCATTAGGAATGAATGATAAATGTCCATAGTGCCAGTTTATAAAGCAAGTCCAATCTAAAACATCCAGTAATCTATCATCTCTATGTGAAAAAAGGTTTCATTAACACTTTTGGCTGTTTTTCAGTTTCCTCCCCCCTACCCTCCCATCAGTGTATCACAATGTTTTTCCAGTGCATTCTGCAGCAGTTTTCTACCTGGTGAAGCTTCAGGCTCATCCGAACTGCAGGTGCAACGACCTTCTGCAACAGGTCCATATCAGCAAAAACCCACTCATCTTTAGATGCGATGCGAAAATCTCCCTTGAACAAGGTGTTAAAGCCATACAGGAAAGATTCCAAACTAAAGCAAAATAATAAAAAGGCAAAAATTAACAATACACATATTGCTTCATCTTAGAATCCCTCCAATATAATCATGTGGCGCTCTTTGTTTCATATCTAGGCTTGATCAACCTGCCATTAGATAAACTAGTGAGGATAGTCTTCTATCAAAAAACATAAGGTGTTAAAAATGTACCTGTTCGACATGTTATGTGACGCTGTGCCCAATGAACGCCTGCCCAGCACAGACAGAGCAAAACACAGAGTAACCAGCGGAGAATCCTCATCACTATCCACTGGCTAAAGACAAAAAACAGATCATTCTCTGCATGCAGTAGATGCCATTATTAAAAAAAAAACAAAACAAACAAACTTAATACCCAGTATTGCATAACTGAGTATGGTTTACTTACAAAAAACCTGCCAGAGATTTTTTTGACCTTTACAACAGCAGAACTGACAAGCAGAACTGTTAAATGGACAAATTGGCAAAAACTCTGCCAATTCACAAAGCAGCAAGCTTAATTTTTATATAGAGCCTTTCAACCCAAGGACACGTCAGAGGAGAGAGAAGAAATGGAGGAAATAAGAGATCAGGAAAGGAATTAGAGAGAGAAAAGATGACTTGTAAGTTTTAATCGTGGAAAGAAAGGTAGTTTCAACAGATAAAAAGGTGAAGATTGCAGACGTGAGAGTAGGGTTGGAGTAATTACTGACTGACTGACTGAATGAATGAGTAGCATAGCCATGGACTTCTTTAATGTAAAATGTTATATTGAATGCAATATGAAAGAGAGAGCCAGAGCTGGTAAATAAACACAGGGGTGATGTGGAAAGTGAAAAGTGTTTAATGTGGGAAACGACTCCGGTTGCAGAGTATTACTGGAGCCGAGCAACAGACCAATTAACAGAGTTTTGCAATCATCTAGTTGGCATGAAATAAAAGCATGAATAAGCATTTCAGCATCCTACTAATGGAAGAGATTACTGATTAACAGTCAGCTTTAAAAAGGGGAGATAGGTAGAGGGCCTGAAACTAATGTGAATGTGTTTAATTTGCACAGCAATGAAAATTCAACCCAGGAGAGCAGATGATTTGGTTTAGAGTTAGCATATAGACATAGTCATTCCTGTCATTAGATAAAAATCCCTTCATTTTAAGATGTATGCATAATCTAAAGTAGAAAAAGAAATAATACATGCAGTTTTCTCTTACTTCCTCCATTTTGCTAGCACAGTATTGGATCCATTCTAAGTACACATTGCAATAGCTGGCCCTGGTGACACCCTGCAGACAGTGAACATAATCTTCATCAATCTTCACACTGAACACCGCTGGATCCCTCTCTATGTGGTGCCATTTACTGTAGGGCTGCAGAGCCTCCAGCATCGTCTGCTCTTTTAGCCATGCCTGCAGCTTTGGGTTGATCACCAGATAGTAGGTAACGCTCTAAAAATAGAGATAAAGGAGAACAGAGATTAGAAAGTGTGCTATAAATAAAGAAGTCCAGATATAACACGCTAAGTCCCTAAATACATCACTGGTCAAAGGTTTGGACATATCCACTCATTAAGGCTTGTTCACCTTTTGAAATAATAGTTACATTAAGGAACAAATGGAATTATTCAGTGCCCAAAAACGATCCCAGACCTAGTTTTGTTGGATGTTATGAAAAACAGCGACAAAAAAAAAAACACTGGACATATAGAAGGCTTATTTAGCATGACATAGCATAGCGATGGGCCACATTACCTTCAGGTAGTAAGTGATGAGCAGTTTACGCAGGTCATAGACCTGCAGCATGGTGGCAGCATTGTTTTCACTGATGCTGTAACCCTCCAGTAGGTACTTGGTCGTGGTGACCTCCCAGGCCAGCCAGCGCAGATTAAAGGCAGCATTGCAAGACAACAGGTGGGGCAGGTGACCTGGCTCACAGCAGCAGCAACCTTCATCCTCCTCCACTCCTTCAGTGATGGCCTCCACCTCCCTCTGTTGACAGTAAGTTCCTGGCAAAGGCAGGTTGCGAGAGACAAGAGCAGAACTATACACACAAAGACATCATGAGGTGACTTTACTAGAACATTTCACTCCAACCGTCAAAACAAACAGAACACAGGAAGTGTGGTCTATGTACCAGATGTATGTACCAGAAAATGAAAAAGTACTACTATTTAATCATTGGCATCACATCATACACACAAATAAAGACATATAAGGTAACCGGTCCTTTTGTATAGCAAATAAATGGTTTCTTTCACCAGCACTATAAATAAAAGAGCTGATAAGTTTCTACAATCCACCATTTCATTCTTTTATTTTACATTAATTATTTTTTGACAGTTTGGTGTAATTAATCTAGTACAACAAATGAAAAAGAAACATATAAAATATTCAAAGAAATTGCCAAATATTGTTTTGGAGAGAAGAGGAACTTTGGCCTTACCCCGGAACTCCAGGCCCCTCAGCTGGAAGGTGACGAAGCCGTTGCCAACCTCTATGATGTGCACCAAAGCATTGAGATAGTCTGAGGCTAAGATGAAGCAGTCCCCCGAGCTGTAGTTCCCCCAGCGGCCCAGCAGCAAGTCCCCACACAGAGAGTGCTGAAGTGATCGTGTCAAGTACTCGTAGAAGATGGAGTTCAGGTTGTTATCATCACAGCCTGGAGGAAGGACATTTTCCCATATTTTAAAGCATCTTCGAAGTCATTATGTAGCTGAATTTGAATCAGTTGATACAATAATAATAATAATAATAATATAATGATAGTTCTGGCTGAAAGTAGAGCCAGCTGAAGAGATAGGGAGGTACTTTCATTAATACATCTCTAGAATCTGAAAAATAAATCAAACATTAAAACATTATTCACCAGTGTCCTTGTCAACTTGGGATACCAGTCTGCTGTTGGAGTTGTCAATGCGTTTCGTGCTGAAAATAGAAAACACACTATGAAGGCAGTCAAAACATCAGTGTGAAACACATAATTCATGTAAAGCAACACAGGTTTAAAAACAGGTCACCACAATCATGGCTGGAATCTACATCTATAAATCATAGGTGAGTGTCTAGTTTGGACTCAACATAACCTCACTGCTAGGAATAACTTTATTAACATTTAATAGTAAACCCAGACACAGAATCCCACATGTTCCCAGGGAACGTCATACATTTACGGCATTTAGCAGACGCTCTTTTCCAGAGCGACTTCCACGTTCTAATTACAGGGACAGTCCCCCTGGAGCAATTCAGGGTTAAGGGTCTTGCTCAGGGACCCAGTGGTGGTAGTACCAGAGGTGGGATTCGAACCTGGGACCTCTTGAGCCATAGGTCCATAGGCAAGTACCCTACCACTAGACCACCACCACCCCCAAGTCATACAAACTTGTATATGAATAAAACCATCTCAGCAAGCCAGATATCTGCAGAGTATTTAAAAGCCTTTCTAGAGGCCTCAGCACTGTCACTCAAGAATACAGCGAGCTGGTAGATCTTTCTGCAATGTGTGCATGTTTATTTCATAAGCCTTGCATGCGGAGACTCTTACTTGTAGTTCCTCTCCCAGAACTTGACGGGCCGTGGGTAGGAGGTGATGAAGATGGCACTGCCCAGGAATGGGCTCAGTGGGGTGTAGAAGAGTGAGGTGATTAATGTCTGAAGCAGCAGCATGGCAGAATCTGAACTCCTCCATTAAGGAGAAATGGAAACTGCACAATTAATGTGAAAGAGATCTGAAGAGAACTGAAAATGAATGCATAATCCTGCTCCATTCCTATAGACACAGAACAACGTTACCCCGCTATTTTCTTTGCATACATTTTTCTATAAACCACTTACGATGGCTGGTTTCCATACAATCCGAGAAACTCTCTACACTGACTTGCACTGCAAACATAACTAGATCATGTCACAATATCCTTCGCCACTGCACACAGATTGAAAAAACTCTAAAAGTTGCAGTTAACACCAGGAATAATAAGCGCAGTCTAATTCAATATTACTTTCAGAATTTTAAATAACAGCTGAGTTTACAGTAAAGATACGTGGGACAGCAAAGGGCTGAGCAAAGGCGTGAAATGCACTCCCCCATGCTATCTGCCAGGGAGCTATATACACCATGATGAAGTGCAGTTTGTGGAGAAGGTCCCAGAGCTGCAAAGGAAACAACACACTGTGACTCACTACAACAAAGACCGTTTTTAAACAGATTCCGAGTTGCCGCTGAATAAAAGTAACATTTATGCCAATGAAGTCATCAAGAACTGCTCTGGAAACGGTTCAAGTGTGACCTTGTAAAAGACCCGTTAACTGTTTATCCTAGAGAACTTCATTGTTAGACATTTACTGTCGGATAAGAGAACTTTTTAACAAAACTTTCGACCATGTTCAACTGTTTATGTATTACAACAGCACAATTAGATTACGGCTCTTTGCAATGTGTGCTACCGTGTCTGTGCTGGTGGACCTTACCTTGTGGAAGACTATGGACATGAGGAAGAAGTTGAGCAGGAAGGTTTCAGATGCACTGCTGTAGTCAAACTCAAAGAAAACGATGGTGAAGATGAGCGTAAGGAACTGGTAGCTGGGGTTGCAGAAGGAAGTGCGTAGAAGCTTCATCCCAGCAACTGTCATCAACAAGACATCACAGCTGGAGCGAGACACAGACACCTGAGCCACTCAGGTGTAGGGGCAAGACACAGCCAAGCAAAGCACAGAGGAATCAGGAGGGGAGAGGAGCCTCCGACACGAGCTTATGCTAATGAACGATAACAATCCAGCATTATAACAAGGATCCCAGCATAAAGCTCACAAATAATCAAAAAGGCAACTAAAAATTATATTTTGCCTGTGAGAAATAGCATTATGAAGCTCAAGATTCACCTCAGTTATTTACATATTCAAATAATTAAAAATGTCTTCAGAAAGAAGAAAATCTATTTAATTATAGCTGCAATAATGAACATAGAAATATTAGTTGTGCCTGGACAATAAGCTTAGGCAAACTGCATTAAAAACTTTGGCCTATTTTTTCTCTTCTCCCTTTCATTTATTACTAGTGGCAGTGGTGTCCTAGTGGTTAGGGAGTTTCCCCGCATCGGAAGATTGTGGGTTCGATTCCCTCACAAGTAGGTTGCCCTGAGGTACCCCTGAGCAAGGTACCGTCCCTGTCACTGCTCCCCGGGCGCTTTCAATAGCTGCCCACTGCTGCACGGTGTTTGTGTGCATGGGTTAAAAGCAGAGGTCCAATTTCGTTGTGGTTCATGGTGTGCAGTGCTGTGACCTCGCAATGACAAGGGTTGTCACTTTCACTTTTTTCACTTTTTAGTTTACTACAAGTCTAATGGGAGTCCCGGCCAAATTCCTCCCTTACAAAGGACCAGTAAAAGCAACTCTAATGCAGACTCTAATTTAACTGTCAGAAAATTGTGTGAACTATAATCCACTTCAGTCCAGACACTTACTGTACACCCAGTTTTTTCCGGTGGCTGAGGGCAAAGCCGTCATTGGTAAGAGCGCTGAGGACGATGGCAGGATATACAATGTACTTCTCAAAGCTCAAGAGTCCAACATAGAGGCGCTCAAACCACATCAGCTGAGCATCCTCTGGGAAAAAAAAAAGCAAGATATACATAGTCATGCTCTAGTTTCCTTAAACAATGGATTATGAACAATGGGTTGTGCACCAACTGTTAATTTATACTAATAACGAACAACTACATTTCAGAAGTTACACTGATTTTTTTGAGGAAATGCGACACAGGAAAGGAGAGCACTGACCTGTGGGTTCAAACTGAGAGTACTCCTTACTCTTAAGAACAGGGTGGGAGATCCATAACCAGGGATGATGCTTCCGCAGCTGGGGGATCAGATAGTGCGTAACAAACCCCACAGTTGCTGCCAGAGCATACAGCACTATGGTGACAAATGGCTGTAAGACACAGAGAATTACAACTGAAATTTTACAGTTTGTCATACTGAAAAAATGAAAGTGACTACCCTCGTCATTGTGAAACGCAGCACAGCACAACACAATGAAATTCAACCTCTGCGTTTCACCCATACACACACGTGCAGCAGGGGGCAGCTATTGAAAGCGCCCGTGGAGCAGTGACCAGGACGGTACCTTGCTCAAGGGTACCTCAGGGCAACCTACTGGTGATGGAATCGAACCCACAATCGTCCAATCTGGGGCCAAATTCCCCAACCACTAGGCCACCGCTGCCCCGCCACTAAATAATGTAGTTATTTACAGTAATCTAAGAGTGTAAAACCTCTTTCTGATCCTGGCATGTTTAAACATCTTTTTCTAATAATTTAGTCAAAGAAACTCACCCTTAAAGACAGGAAGACCGTACTGGCGGTAACTGCAAAAGTCAGAACAGATGCAAGAGTGCACACAACCAGATCTGAGAGTAAAATCTCTCTCTGTAAAGGGAAAAAAACATAAACATTACAAATAATACAGTTTAACTGAATCCCAGTAATCTGCCATGCTGCATCTGCAATATATTACAACTGTTCTCCTTACCACAGAGCTCCTGAGCTTTTCTGGAAGAGGATCTAGATTATCAGTATCCACTTCCTCCACCTCACTGTTCCCCAGTACTGGCATCAGTTTGGACTTAATTAAAGAACTGACAGAAAAAAGTTATGTATTAATTCTAGATTTCAGATAAGTGCTGTGTAATATTCACAGAGAAGCTTAAACGCAGGAGAGCACAAACGAAGAAGTGGTCTTACAACAGCACTGAGGGATCACTGCTTTGGCGACTCAAATGATATGATAAGACCACTAGGAGGGCACAAAACCCGGAGAACAGGGCTGGGATATGCTGCTCATCCCACGGCTCCTAAAGTTTTAAACATTAAGTCACACTTTGAATGATGTGGAATGGTAATGCATGTAGGAAAGAAAGGTAGGTGAAAAGAAAAACATCCTTTATATTTTGGCCTCAATATCATGTTGTGATCGAATGTGATTTGACTATGCCGAGTTAGTCAGTCAGTCATTTTCTGCCGCTTGTCCCAAGTGGGGTCGCGGGGGAGTGCTGGAGTCCATCCCAGCTCACACAGGGTGAAGGACGGGGGACACACCCTGGACAGGTCGCCAGCCCATCGCAGGGAGGAGCGTGACGGGGACGGCACCTTGCTCAAGGGTACCTCAGAGCAACCTATCAGGAAGGGGTTTGAACCCCCGATCCTCCGATCATGAGGCCAATGCCCTAACCACTAGGCCACCGCTGCCCCCTATGCTGAGTTAATTACGTTAAATTATAATTGCTTATTAAATTGCGGTTAATTAAATTTCAATTAATTCAATTACTAAGTACAGTAGAAAACTGCCCTTTGGTTTTTCTGCTGTTAGTTTGTTAAGAGAAATAAAAGCAGACAGTAAGAAAGTTGTAAAATGACTTGACTTTTGTTAAAATGGCAATAATCTATACATCTATGTATATATAAAAGTGTATATAGCCATGTAGCTAAGCTGTTTTTCTTACTGATTTCAATATGATTAAAAAAACAAACCTTCAGAGCACCAAAACAGAATCCATACAGTAAAGTTAACACCACAAGACTCCTCCCTATGCTGTAGATGGCTGAATGGAGTCCGGTTGCAGCTAAACAGAAAAGAACAATCAATGAAAACGTCCTTACATGTTTATAATATCTACAAGAACATACAAAACTGATACAAACCTGTCCCACCAAAAAAGTGCATGTCTATTTGCTCTAAAAAGTAAATAAAAAATGTGTTTATCTGTGGGAGAAGGCCAAAAAGAAAGCTTATTGGGAAGCAGTACGTAAACCCTGCAAAAGAACAAAATGAAAGTCAGGCATCTCCAAAAAAATAAAAAATAAAAAGAGTAATACTGACCACTACAAAAATACACACATAACTCAAAATACACGCATCTTCCTCTCTTAAAGGAGCAAAAAGCAGCATCTTTTATTTTGCTTTTTAGTTTCTTACAACTGCAACAAGCCTTTAAATGCCTTGGATGAAAAGATACTTAATAACGTGAACATGACCTGCTTTACCTTCTTAAAAAAATGCTTACCAATTAAAACATCTTGCATAATTCGGAGGGTGTCAGACATTACAATTGTAATGCCATACATGGTGGACACAGGGAGGTCTGGCCTTTTCAGCACTGACTCCAAAATCCAAATAAGGCCACAGAACAAGCAGAAATAAGCAGCTCGACTATAGGCAACAATTTGATTATGTCCCTGAAAAGAACATCCATGAAAGCGTTGTAAGACCCGAGTAATCATCATATTCAGCTAATCCACTCATCACCATATTCAGGACTCTTCAGTTTGTGTTTCTGTTGAACTCACATGAGTAGGTGAAGCTGCATCTGGCTGAACACTCTGAAAAGCATGAACAGTTTTAGCCCAAAACAAAACATCAAGTTCACTAATAGCAACAGCAAAAATAATCTTTACCCTACCTTTAACAAGGAGTACTGACAGCTAGCAATGACGAGGCAAAACTGGAAAACCCAAAAGTCTTTGAAGCAGCCCTGGTTTAGAAGCACAAATCCCAGAAAAGCTACCAGGAATGCTAAGAAAACAGCAACCATGTTCTCCTTAACAGCATGATTCCTGCAAAAGAAGCAATACGCTTATTTGTTTCAGATGCATCAGGTGCAAAGTTTGCATAAGACAACAGTTTGCTCACCTGTCTAGTAGTGCCTGCAAGGTTAACCGGTCATACAAAATGTTGACCCATCTCCCAGGAAAAACTTTAAGCTTATAATAGAGCTTGCGAGAGGGCTTTTCCTGAGTAGTTGTGTCAGAGGATTCATCAAGAGAGTCCTCCTCCTGCAAGCAAACCACAGAACCAAACAAAAACCTTTCAGTCCTTTCTTTTACAAAACTAACTTTAAATATAACTGATGAGTGAAATGTCATGGTTTAGGAAAAAATCATAATTCAGTTTTTTTATGGATTTTTTAATGCATTTCCCTGTTTCTATTCTCCTGTCAGTGAAGACCATGCAAAGAGATTTCTTGCCTGGAAGATCTCTGGGTGGGTCCTCCTGGGCCGGAGGCGGTGGGTTGGAATGATGCGGCGCTGGAAGGGGCAGTCGGAGTGCCCACCCACTAAACCATCCTGGCACTCAGAGTTTGAAGATGTGGATAGAAGATCACTAACAGAGGAAAGATAAAAATGATCACGCATTTTGTGTTTGCTTTTGAAACAGGAGAAAAGTAATCACCCTCTGTTCACATTTTGAAATCCACACTCAATTATTCAGTATCAGTGTAGCATTTTGGGATTTTCTGAGGAAACACAACACTTTACAGTCCTTCAATGATACCATATGTTGCCTGTGATGAGTTCAGCTCCAAGCGGTAAATTTAATGCTCTTTCATTGTACAGCTTTCGAGGTCTATCTCCTAAAAAACAACAACATCAGGACATCTCCTGTTAGTCAAACCCCATTCAAAAAAATATGAGGTCCATCTTCAGATCTTTAGTCTTGAACTAAATAATTGTGATATGGTGATTACTTTAGTATATAGTATATGAATATATATGCATTTCCATACTGTGGACTGTGTGAAAGGTGTATGCCTCCTCTTTGGACGTTGCTTCTGGCCTACAGATGATTTGAAGCATAGAACTCTCTGACTGAGAGGTCTGAGAGGGCAGGGAATCATAGTCCGGATCCCTCTCCTTATCAGTCTGAGGACTGGAAAAGAAAGAGATTTTTTTCAGAACTTATGGATCTTTACTAATCACCTGCAGCTTAATACTGTCTATCATGCAGTGGAGGATCTGACCTCCAGCTAAGATGAAGTTGCTATATGGCTACAAGGGGAGGATCCTTGTATTTTCTTCAGAGAGTGTTGTTGAATACAATACAGTTGACTGCCTTTCAAGAATTACAGTTGCTGCATAACTTGAAAATGTTTTCATTTCATGTTGAAATTCAATATGATATCTGTTGACAGGAGCTTACTTCCCTGTTCTTCAAGTGTAGAGACAAACTGAATCCTAATCTGAACCCTAAAGACATCAGTGTGGTCAGTAACCTGAGGAAGGTTTTCAAACATTGCAAATAATCCCAAAGCTCTTCACATTAGCAGTTAGCAATAATGATGCCTGCCGAGAATCTTATAATCCTTACCTATCAGGAGAGACTATGGGAATCAGTTTCTCTGGAATGGCGTGCAATGTGTCCGTAACCAGACTGCTCGGAGGATAAGGACGGTCCTGCTGTCCAGCTCCGTCTCCATTTTCTGAGCACTTCACAACCACCTTAGTGTCCTCTAAGAAGAAGATCAGTAGAAACAAAAAAATCTATGCTGTAGACAAACTTCAAAATGCATATAGATGGCCTTGAGAAAAATTGGGGGCCTTGGTGGAAAAAAAAAGTAATTAATCATATCAATGTTAAATAATATCAAAGGATATCAATGAAAAAGGATAAAAGATTGTTAACCTTCAAAATTCTGATAATGAATTAATGCCTGGAAAATCCCAACTCTATTATTATGGTAATAATAAAGGGAATTCAGGGAGCCGGACATGTGATTCTTTTAAAGGGGAATAAAATATATATTTTTAAAAAATCATACCTATATTGTGATTTTTTTCCCCCAAATACCTAAGGAACCTTATTTGGATCCATGTCATCACAGATTTTACAAAGTACCCATAAATTATTTTGAGCACATGAATGGGTTGCCTTTGGAGACATTGCTGCAAAGCATGAAAAATATGGTTCACTGACCACCACAAGGCTTTGCATTGTCAATTCCAATTTCAAAAATTAAGCCCCACTAAAAACCTGTAGGAGCAGTCTTAGATCCATCTATTCTCCCAGTTTATCATTATTTGTAAAGCAGGCCCAATACTGGTATTTTAACATAGGTTACATGCATTTTACCCTTTTTTATGACTAGATGTGTTCTTCTACCAAGAATTCTTAAGTATGACATTCTGGTTATCCATTGGTTTACCCTGTCCAAACACAATTAAAAACAAACCATAATTTTTGTCTTTCTCGTCTTCTTTAGCTCTGTCTTCTCCCTGCTTGCCTCCAATACCTCTGGTATTGCTGATGGACTCCAACATAGAAATAAACTCCACAAAATTGGACTCGTTGGGCAGCTGGCCCTCTTTGGCCTCTAAGTCTGACTTGGAGGAGGTCATGGTTTGCGGCTTTTCTTTGCCTTGATTTTCAAGGAAGACAGCATCCCTTCCACTGTCAATGCTGAGTCCTCTTACATGAGTCCTTCCTCCTACACCAACCCTTCTGAAACTAGAAGGAATTTGCAGGAATCCTTCAGTCTCTGACCTCAGCTCAGCTGGATCATTTTCATCTGGATGGGAGTGCACATCAATCCCTGAAGAGCTGTTATAAGTCAGCTGTGGGCTTAGATTCTCCACTTGATGTTCATTGGACAATGCTTCTTGGCCATCCTGGGCGGATTTGGGGCCAATTAGCTGATTTAAGACATGCCCTTTATGTTCCACAGACTCTTGCTGAGCAGGTATCTCACTAGGAATGGGTTTGTCTTCTTTTTCATCTTCAGCACAGGCCATCTTTTCTTCCTCCTCCTGTTCATGGGGTGAATCAAAGGTAATGACTGGGATTTTAACAGGACAGTCCCCCCCAGCCACTTCCTGCTGGGCCAGTTGAGACTGAGCTGACTCCATTATGCTGAGCTTGACTGACTCCTCCAGTTCAGCCGCTGTCTGTGGGTCACAGCTCATGGTGATGATGATCTTCACTGTATCGCTGTCATCTAGTTGAGCTGACTGCCCCGAGTTGTCCATCAGCACCACTGCAATTTCATCCGAGCAGTAAGTCTCCCCTGGCTTCTCCTGCTCTTCCCTTTCTTGTGTTAACTCTGGGGATGGGTTGTTGTTATTGGGGTCCAGGGTTGAAACTTTCTTTTTTTCTGCTTCCTCATCACTCTCCTCCTCACTACCATCAGAAGGAGGCAGCCCTTCATCTGCAGTGTCTCCATGAGTTGGCAGCCTCTGCTCTCCTTGCAAGAGGGGGGCAGACTGGTCAGTGTTAGGGCTGAATGCATCTTCAGGGGTCAGTTTCTCTTCAGCTTCTCTCCTCCCTTTGGACTTCTTCAGAGAGGAAGAATCATCAGGGCCTGCAAAATCCACAAAGGAGTTTTAGAGAAGTGAATAGGCAGTTTATACAGTGACAGTGAGTACCCCAACAGTGAAGCAGACAGCAGCTATATCCAGCGCCCAGGGAGCAATGTTGGGGACATTACATTGATCAAGACCTCAGGGCACCAACTGGTCCAACAAGCTTCCAATTATGGGGCCTAATCTCTAACCAGTCCCTAACAAGCCTAGAGACTATAAGACTATAGTTGAAGTGTCACTAATGTTTTTTTAACCAAATCAAAAGGCTGATTATTTCTATCGTCTGACATTTAACCATCATAAAACGTTTCAACACATAACCTGTTTGCTACGACATTCATTGCTTAATATTGCCCTGCACTGACTTGCTACAGATTAGATTTTAATTCCTAGCAATCTGGAGCTCTCTGCTTCTGTCTATTGCCACATACATTCAGACGGAAAGTCATTAATGACCACTTTCTCTTTTGTTTGCATATAAAAAGCATATTTTAGGAATGCTCATCATATCTGGCATTACCCAAATGCTCCAAAAGTGTTCATATTGTAGAAGACCTGGATAAAACCAGCTTCTAGAAAGTGAAAGTGACAACCCTTGTCATTGTGAAACGTAGCACAGCACAACACAACGAATTAAACCTCTGCGTTTCACCCATACACACACGTGCATTAGGGTCAGCTATTGAAAGTGCCCGGGGAGCAGTGATGGGGACGGTACCTTGCTCAAGGGTACCTCAGGGCAACCTACTGGTGAGAGAATCGAACCCACAATCTTCCGATCCGGGGCCAAACTCCCTAACCATTAGTCCACCGCTGCCCAATTGGAGAAAAAAATATACATAAAAAAACATGTGAACTGTAGGTGGTCATGCACCAAGGTCATATGAAAGTGAAAGTGACTACCCTTGTCATTGCGAGGTCATGGCACAGCACACATGAACCACAACGAAATTGGACCTCTGCATTTAACCCATGCACACTCAAACCCGTGCAGCAGTGGGCAGCTATTGAAAGCGCCCGGGGAGCAGTGACAGGGACGGTACCTTGCTCAAGGGTACCTCAGGGCAACCTATTGGGAAGGGGTTCGAACCCCCGATCCTCCGATCATGCGGCTAACGCCCTAACCGCTAGGCCACCGCTGCCCTTATTTAGTATATTTAGTCCTATAAAGGGTTTTCATTTACCTTCTGTGTTCTTTGAATCATCCTTTGGGCATTCCTGCAATTCAATTAAAATAAAAAAGTAACGTTTAAGAGCCATTCAGGCATCTGAACAACTGGTACTGAACAGTATATTCAAAAGTAACTCTTGATGAAAGACTAACGAGACCATAGACCTCTCACCCCGATCAGTCCAGAGTCTGTTTCAGTCTGTTTCACTGTCACTTGGATTACTGGACTTGGTCTGTTTCTGGTCAGCACTGCCATGGTGACACTATCAGGCACTGTGCTGCTTTTTCTGAGAGAGAGAAAAAGTTATTCCAGGGGTACACCATGCACAGAACACTGTGAGAGTGAGAAAGATGATCTTGGGCCAGTTCTAGGTTAATCCAGAGCAGTATTCACATCGGTTTCAAACAAGAGGAAATCTGCTTTCTTCTTTTGGCAGCTATTACACTGTGTGCACATGTACTAATAGTGTTTCATTATTCACGAGCATACAAACAAACATAAATAAATAAATAAATAATGGATCGTCTTCCCTCCAGAGGAGCGATACTGTTGTGTCTTACCTCAGGCTGGCTGGCAGGCAGGAGTCAGAAGCATTACTTTTCTTGTCTGCGCCTTTGCTGATGTCAGACATGCTATTCTGGGCCACAATGTCGCCTTCATCAAACATCAAATGAAGCCGATAGTTCACCATTTTAATGAGGATAAAGAAGACGGTGACTGAGCTGCAGTATATACTCAGGGCCAAAGTAGTAGGTGGTAGAGCCTGAGGAAGAGAGGTAAAGGAAACACGCAAAAACACACACTCAGAGATTCACTCATGGAGACAGTAGGTACAGTGATTTATTGCAATGTGCAAACATGCATTTAACACAATATAAAACAAAGAGATTCTTTATCATTTTAATAAGCTTTAAAGTCAATATTGAAGAAGAATTGAAGAATTACTATTCTTCAGCACAGTCTGATCCCTCTTAAACAAGCTTTCTTGCCATTTTTGCAGTGCTCACGCTCCAGCCTTGCTGAAGGAGAATGATCCGTATGTAGATCAGAGTGTGACTTTACAAACCAAAAACAATCCCCTGAATCAGGTCAGGAACAGAGACTGAACTGAAAATGAGAGATAAAATCTTTCTGCTTCAGATAGCCTGGAGAACTGTTCCTCAGCAACACATTACGAATACAGTGATGTTTAGCATTTTAGAAGCAAAATATGAAGACAGGACGGGGGGGGGTCAAGACTTCTGCACAGTACAGTAAATCAAATGCAAGGCTATCAGAACTAGATCAGCTGATCTAAATCTTCTGAGCACAAAAGCACTGAGCCTGTAATGCCATCCAAGAGCAAAATGGTAAAAGCAAAAAGACTTGAATATAAATAACACATACATACATCTTTTTTTTCTTTTTTTTTTTACTTAATTAAGCCCTGCACAGAGCAAACATGATGTTACAAAAAAGAACAAGGAACAATAAACATTGCTTTCAAGACTGTTTGTATTGACCTTTAGAAGGATTATGAAACGATAAATGAAAGATTAGGATTGAAATATCCAAAAAAGAAATTAAATTTATACACAATTCAGAGCAGTGCGGTATTTAATTATTGATTAAAATATTAGCCTTAATAATAATGAATTTAGTTAGTATTCAGTTTTTTTTTTATAATGCCCCTTGGAGGATAATTATAATAATAAAATAATAATAATAATAATAATAATAATAAATAATAAAATAGAAGAAGAAGAATCAGTAGTAGTCGTAATTCTACTATTTTACTATTTATTATTAGATTTTAATAATATAATAATTATTATTATTTATTATTATTATTATTGTTGTTGTTGTTGATAATAATACTAATAATAATAAAACAATATAAAATATAATCATACGATAACAGCTATTACTTCTAAAATAATGCCACTCCTATATGTTATTATAATTATTAATGTTATTATTATTATAGTGATTAATAATAATAATAATAATAGTAATAGTAATAGTAATAATAAAACAACAATATAATAACAACAATAATAAACCATGACGTTTAATGTGTCATGCTCTTTAGGTGAAGAATACAGACACACGTGCTGTTCAGTTCTCCTCCTCCATGCCTGGTCACATCCATCAACCAGCTGCTCTCAGTCTGCAGAGCAATAATGCGCCAATGCCAGGCTGCTGCCAGCCCAGGACCTACAGCCAGGCCCGGAACACTCAGCACACCCCTCACACACCCCTCACACCCTCCTCACACACCCCTCATGCACCGTGTGCTGCTGTATGTCCCTCCTTTAGGGGTCCCTCTGTAAGGATGCGGTTAAAGCTCGTTTCTGTGCTCCAGCTGAGGAATCGTTACTCACCAGATGCAGAGAGAGGGGCAGCACCAGCAGGAAGAGCCAGAGGTAGAGGTGGCAGGAGTTGTTGAATTTGTTCTGGTCCGGGTCATGGTACCAGCCTCCGGTCAGTGAAGCCCACACGCCCTGCCGCAGCGTCTGGACCACCTGTGAGCCCATGTTTACAGGCTAGTGCTAAACCCGCAGCATCGTGGGAGAATAAAGACCGCCCTCTCTCCGTGGCTTTCCTCTACAGATGACATGCTCGCCGCTTCCCTAAGCCGCGCCGAGGTGTGCAGGCTGAGCGCTGACCGCCGTCCTGAAGGCCATTATGAGGCGAAGCGTTTGCTGCAGTGAACGCCGCTCAGCCATGCCAGAGTGCGGGTGCCAAAAGAAGGATGCCTTTTCCCCACCCGTATTGGAACAAGCCCCGCCCTCCTACTCTGTGATTGGCTGGTTAGTGGTCCATGAGCATCAGAGGAGAGGAGGCTGAGCTCAGCTGGGTCACTGTACCCAAACTAACCAATCAAGTTATTACTCTAATTTTATTCATATGTATGTACTTACATATTTACACATTTTTGTTCAACATTTATTTAACCATGTAAAAGGCCACACTGAGTTTGCTACACTTTAGTTACTATATTTTTATCTTCTTATATTTTTATTAGACAGCAATGTTAACATATTTCGGTGTATTTTATGCTTAATACATCTTTTTTTTTTCATTTAGCCTTTTACTGGGCAATACCCAAAACTGAATCAGGTAGACGTATTATTTTTTTTATTTTACATGTGCTTATTTTGTGTTTTGACAACAGTGTTTACATGCTACTGCATATTTTTGTATTTTCAAAGTTTTTCAGACTGACCCCGTCAAAGTGACTGTAAATATCAGCCTCTGGTGAGATTCAAGCCTTGGTGTGTGTAGCTCAAGCATGGATGACATTTAAATATTGAGAGTTGACGTCATGGGTCACATCACAGCTTTATTTTGCAAAGGAGAGGCGACGTGGGAGCAGTTTTCCAGCAAAACCTGAAATATACAACTGCCCACATTAAGAATACCCTCTGCGGCGTGGAATAGCCTTTTGGCAACAGTGACTTTTAATTGCTTTTTATTTTATTTTATTTGCTTCCCTGACCATAAATAAAAGCATTCAAAGCATGATTTTATTTTATTAATATAAATCACTATCTTACAATTGTTACCATGTTTTGTTTTGTTTTTTGAAGAATGATTTTTTAAGAATATATATATGTCATAATTCTTGCAGTGAAGAATTATAAGTTTGCATATTTAAAAAAAATGAACCAGTTATTAATGTAACTTAAATATTTCACAAACCAATTTATGAGAATAGAGTAAAATAACAATATTTTTCTATCAGATTTTTTTCATCCACAGACATCAAATGAATGTAACTTGCTATAAAATAAGATCATTTGATCTGATGATGATTGATGGCTGAATGTGTAACCAATTATCATAGTTATGACCATTTACATAGATTTGCTCTTTTTTACACTATGCATAAATTATAATAATAATTGTCAATATTGTTGTTGGTGTTGTTGTTGTTACAAACTACATTATACAATATTAGGGGCATCTTACTGTCTGAGGGCTTTAATACTAACTGAATAATGATGGATTTTCAAAACCAACGTTGGATATGAATTTCCTGCAAGAAGTGTTTGCATATCTGTGTCATTTAAAGTGTCTGTTGATGATAAACTAAAAGCAAAACACAAGTTTATTTAGGTTTCATTCATGTTATATCATTACCATTATCATCACCATTACATTAATGATCATGTCATTACCCTGGAAAAATAAAATCTTCCCTATCAATATAGAGAAATGGAAGACTCTCTCACTCTGTCTGTCTGCTTTCCCCCTGTGTGTGTGTGTGTGTGTGTGTGTTTTAGTGAAAGTGTACGAAGCTGATGCAGTTTAGAATTTCAACCTTGTTTTGACTAACAGGAACACGGGTCACGTGAGCCGGACCGACCAATCGGCTGGCGCGCAGTTCGTCTCCGTGCGGTCAGGGGGTCGCCTGAGTTTCTGGAGTTTGTGGATGGACTTGTCTTAAAATGTTTGAAAAGTTTACTCGGATTCAGAAACTTCCATAGTGCAGGGCTGGCTCTGGTGCTATCCGGAGGCGGACTCGGGCTGCCCTGTGCTCCGTGTGTCGGGCCTCGGGACGCTAACGTTCGGAGTTGAGAGAAAGTTCGTTAGAAAGCTAACGCTAACGTTAGTCTTAGCACGACGTGGCTAAAGTTGGGACTTCTGTGAATGAGCGCTTAACGTGTGAAACGGGAGGCCTACGGCGTGGGTTTTGATAGACGGAGTGGTTTGTAGTATTTGGACCACTTTTCACCATGTGTCGACCCTGTCTGTTTGGATAAATTCGAGTGGACTCTGGCAGGTAGGAGGCAGTTTGCACCTGTAGCCTCGTTGTTGCTGAAAGCTAACTGAACTACGTGTGGCCTGGTCCGGTGGGGGCTCCAGCCCTCGGGAATAATGTCTCTACAAGCTGGCAGCAGTTTGCTACCCGGGTTTGTGTGAATAAATGACTGAAAGGTCCACCGTGTTCCTCGGTTTAGGAAGGTGGCAGGGAGCTAGCTAACCTAACACTGCCCTCAGGCTGGTGTTGACCGAGACTCAGAGACTCCCAGACAGGCTCACGTGGAAAGAGGATCCGCAGCCACCTCGGACCTGATCACCTTTCCACGCTCGGATAAGAGGGAAAGTTCAGCTTCTCCAAGGCTGTTGGCCCGATGAGAAACTTCACAGCTCTATAGGCTTCGTAGGGATTCCCCTGCTGGTAACGGCATGGCACCTCCTATGGACACTTTTGTTCAGTGTTCTCACTTGAGCAGGGATTGTGAACAGTGAGAGGTTTACCACCCTGAAGCTAAATGTAAGGTATGTGTTTACTACTTCTAAAGTCTTTCCTTCACAGAACTGATTACTGAGCAAATCATAACTCTGAGTGGAGCCCATGCCCTCTTAGACCTGGACCCACCAGATCAGAGAGTGCTTTATTCATTTAGTTTCACTATTTCTTTATTGTACGATCCAGTCTTTTGCCTCATGTATCATCTATTTTACAGTGTATTGTTTTTTGTTTTGTTGTTTTTATTGTGTATGTGTGTAGTTTTCTTTAGAGTTTTTTTCTAAGTTGACACACTGGACATTCAGTCCTTGGCGATACCTTTTTGATCAGTTATCATCCTATAAATGAACTGTAGCACGTTGTATTCCCTGCACTAATAATGTGATGTTGAACCTGCATTGATGTTTCTATGAAAAGAGCTTGTCTTGTGTGTAAAATCACTGTTTCAGCATTTCATAAAAATGGAAATGGAAACACCTTAGGATGTTTTAATGCAGAGCAGTGGTTTAGAGTTGTAGCTTATAACGCCTTAACTCAGAAAGCAAATCAGATCATTTTACTAGTAGTGCTTCAAAAATTGTTATTATTGGTGTTATTACTTAGGTGGCATTACAATGACATTACAATGTTTCATGACAGTTACTGTTAACTGTTTGATGTTTCATGTTTTCCTTTGACTCCAGCACACCTTATGGTGCTGTGGGCCCCGAGCCATGGATGTTCCCCAGGCCGTTTCCCCGAACGGTGATGGGCACCGAGGTGAGCCCCCTGTCCGCCCGTGGCCCCCTCACTCTGCGCCAGTATGCTCCCGCTCTCGCTCGCTGTGGACAGCGGCATATGACTACGAGGCCAGCGGTGAAGATGAGCTGAGCCTGCGGCGCGGCGATGTGGTAGAGGTGTTGTCAAAGGATGCGGCTGTTTCAGGGGATGAAGGCTGGTGGACTGGCAAGCTCAACCACCGTGTGGGCATCTTCCCCTCCAACTATGTTACCTACCAGCCCCCTGTTTACCGAGGAGAAGCTGTGCCTGCTTCCCCTGTGCAGATCCCCTTCAGTGAGCTGGTGCTTGAGGAGATCATCGGAGTTGGAGGTTTCGGTAAGGTGTACCGAGGCACCTGGAAGGAGCAGGAGGTAGCGGTGAAAGCAGCCCGCCAGGACCCTGATGAAGACATCATGGCTACAGCAGAGAGTGTGAAGCAGGAGGCCAAACTCTTCTCCATGCTGCAGCATCTCAACATCATCAAACTTGAGGGAGTGTGTTTAGAGGAGCCTAACTTGTGTCTGGTTATGGAGTATGCTCGAGGGGGCACCCTCAATCGAGCCCTCACAGGCAGGAGGATACCCCCTCACATTCTGGTTAACTGGGCTGTGCAGATTGCAAGAGGCATGCACTACCTCCACGAAGAAGCAGTGGTGCCTATCATCCACCGAGACCTGAAGTCCAGCAATAGTAAGCAAAATTCAAGTCTTTTTTTTTTTTTTTCCTTTGCTTTCTGATGTTTGTCCTCTCTCTCTCTCTCTCTCTCTCTCTGTCTCTCTGTCTCTCTCTCTCTCTGTCTCTCTGTCTCTCTCTCTCTGTCTCTCTCTCTCTCTCTCTCTCTCTCTCTCTCTCTCTCTCTCTCTCTCTACAGTTTGTTACATTGGTATTTTCTTTTGCAATTAACAAGTTAATCATTAAATTCCAGTCTAGTTTTCAAATTCTCTTTTAAAATGAATTCTATGTATATGCTACTGCCTCAGAATTAGGAATACCCTACATAGATGAAATAGTACTGACCTGCAAAATTAGCACATTGGCAGACTTTCAGGGTAAAATTGTTAAAGATATCATACACACTGCAATCCACTTAGTGTTTAAGTGTTTTGCTCCAGTACAGTAGACTTTACAGGGTTTGCCTTGTGAAAACAACAGAATTTGGTAGGTTTTTTTTTTTTTTTTTTGTTTTTTTTTTTTTTTAGGTCTATTTAATTTTTGAATTTTTTTTTGTCCATTTTTTTGGTCTATTTGAATACGTAGGTGTAGGTTTGGGCAGGACTTCAAAGATATAGATACAAATTAATAAGTGTGTTCGCTTAACTTAAAGTTAATGTGTTGTCTTTGTAAATTAAAATCCAACAATAACTATCCAGTCACCATTTTCACTACTTCTCAAGGTGATACTATAAAAATGCAAAAATCTCTCTCCAGCTGTTGTGGAGTGATTGTGTGTCTGTGTGTTTTTCTTGTTAGCTTCTTGTTGGTTAGTCCTAGTCTTAAGAGGATGTGAAATGACGTAAGAGTTTAAACAGCTGGCTCTCACTGAAATAATGTCCCGTTATCTACCAACTACAGACTGTTTTAACCATAATTTGTTTTGTTTAGCAGTGAGTTTCACCGGTGTTAAAATGAGAGCAGTACTGTCTTGGTACTTAAATGTAAGCTCTGTTTTATTAGGTTACCAACTTTTACTTTATAAGATAATTTGAACATTTACAGCAGAGTGTAACACGGTATCCCTGTAGATGAGAAGCCTGTTTAATCCATCTGCAGTTAAACCATGAAAACAGATGTGGCTGGTCTTCTACAGACTAGATGATCATTATCTGCTATATTATTAAAAGCTTTTAAAAGGTATTGCAGTTGTTTCAAAGCATGAATTCATTTTGAAATAATGCATATTGGAGGTCTTTAAAACTTTAGGCCTTTTTTAAATCTTTAATGCTAATTTCATACTGCTTGCCTTGCCACACTGAAGAATTGTGTAGTCAAAAGTTTGGACAGTTGTGTTCAGTAGTGAATTTTGGCTTGTGTTAGGTGCTTATAATGGTGGTATTTGGATGGTGTACATGCATGATGCTATGCCTACTTTCTAGGCAGTTTTGTCTTTGTTTAAACTGCGGGTCTATTTGAAATAGCGATTTAAGCTATTCCTCTCTCCAAAATTGTATATATTGTCATATCAGGCTACAAGGCTACAACCAAGGCTACATAGCTACAACTGGGCTTTTTGCCATAAGCTATCAAAATACACTTTAGTGGTCATTAGTCTTTTTTTTTTCTTTTTTTTTTTTCTTCCAAACACTCTCAAATACTTTTTTGCATCAGCTTGCATGTAAGTTTTTGCACTTTAAGGTGCGAGGTGTGTAGTTAGTTTGTAAGAATGTGTGATGATGGATTTCAGCTTATTTTAAAGGTAGCCTAGCTATTTCCTATTTTAAACAAGGGAGAAACTAATGGAATATATAGAAGTACAGAATGGAAATTTATTCTTAAATGTATTTTTGTACAACTAGGCTTGGGTGATGTATGAAAATAATTAGCATAATATTTACGTTATTATTTAATTGGGATTAATCCACTCCCCAAACTAATCGCATTCATGTTTTTTATGCACTTGAGGTTGATTTGTCTCTAAAGTTTCTGGCATTGCTACCAGAGAACAGGGAAGTTAACACTTGAGTCTTTTTTTAGAAACAAATACTGCATCGCTGCATTCATGCTGGTTCCTGTGGGAAGTCCTGTCGCAAGTTTCAATGTTATTTTGTAAACATTCGGAATAGTATGTGCCCACATACCCAGATTTTGGGTGTAGGAATCTGGAGCGCAGGCGTTTATAATCTATCTTGGACCTAAATCATATGTGCATATGTGTAAATCATATACGGTCTGATGTGAAGGTTGCTGAAAGTATTGTCCAAGCAGCTCAAATCCAGACACTTTTGAAAATGATACAGTGAATGCCCGCCTTTATCCAAAGCTTTTTCTTGGCTTTTCAGAAATAATCTGTTTTAGTGCTCCTTTGAACTTGGACCAGTGATGTATCTACTAATCTTTAGTAATTAAAAAGAGGGATTTAAACTGATTTAGAGGAGCCTTATTGGGGAAACTTTTGGGATAGTGGAAGCAGAGTTGTACATTTTGGGAAGATAATTTAAAGAAGTGTTTTTCCTGCCGGTTAAAATCCTTTGCATTTCTTCCAGTGCTTCTGATGAATTTTAAACTAGTTTAAAAATTTGAATTTGAAATATTTTTGCTAGACAATGTATCTGCATCTACCGTTAACACAAGTCAATGTGTTTGTCCCTCCACAAGATTGTGACAAACAACACTGGAAGCTTGCTGGCCTTAATTGAAAAGTTGTGTGTGTTTGCTTAGGGCTGCAGTCAGGACACCACCCACGGTGTGTTAGGCCTTTTCTGTCACTCGGTGCTTTCAGCTCTTCGTAAGGAGAACCCCATTGAACAAGGGAGCTCCCTGGTCATTCAGCTGTGGCATTACTGAGCAGGTTGAAGGTGGAAGATACATTGTTAGGCAGGCATGACTAGCGTTCTCGAATCACAAGCCCTGCAGCTCTTTTTAAATTTTACATGGGAAAATGGCAGTGTATTGTTAAACAAGCCATGTACTCGGTGGCCAAGCTTGAAGAGCAGTGATTGTCCCAAAAAACACAGCAGAAAGTCAGCAGTGTTGGTGTTTGTGTGCCCTAATCTTTTAATACCTCACTCGAAGGAATGTCGCTAATGAGGGGGCAAAAGCTTAACACTAGTTTGTACAATGGAGTGGTCAAGCACTGGTTGCTAGGTGACCACCGTCACAAGAATGCCTTGACTCCTCAGCCTGAAAGGCTTATTTTCCATTATATTTAATCTCCTCAATGGCAGCTGCTTTCTCTGTCTAAGACAGGGAGCTGCTCTGATTGGAAGCATATGTAATGCAGAACTGTAGCCAGCAGTTGTAGTGAAACCGGGCTCAGTGCCAGGCCCCAGAGCACACATTAATATTTAGTTTCAGGCACATAAAACGAAGGGTTCAGGAATCTCAGGAATGTGTACTCTCAAGAAGGCACGTAACTCGGAATGGAAAAAGGGAACAATGTCCGGGTTGAAGCTCTAGGCAACATACCGCTGTTGTATACAGATCACTGGAACTGATAACTTTTCCTGCTCACAGATATGTTGTTCTGGCTAGATTCAAAAAATATTTATCACTAAGTCCGACCATCTCGAAATATAATCATTTCATGGCATTTTGTTTGCCCGTGAGACAATATGAAAAATCCAAAATCTCTTTAATAGTGTAAGAGTTACACTGGCATAAAACATTGAAAGCTTTTTCCTTGTTCACAGAGCTGCTTGGTGGGCTGTTTCCGGATGCCTGTGTCTTTGCAGCAGTGAAACCTAAGCACCTGCTTTAAAAAAATTAAATAAATAATACAGGCTTTTGGCCTAATGAACCTGCCACAAAATGGTTCAATTTTGAGATGATCAAGCGTGGACCATTTGTGGAGTTTAAGAGGGGATTTTTAATGCGCGAGGTACTGAAGTAGTCATTTGTTTATTTTTGTGTTTTGGTATTAACATAATTTTAGGTAGGACTGTTTTTTAAATGAATTAAAATGAAAATCAATTATTATTAAGTTGTCATCTGTAAGTGTGATTAAAAGAAGAAGACATGAAATGAACTTGGATGCTTGAGCCCTGGAAATTGCCCCTTAAAGTTGTAACATGGATTGCAGCATAAATTCTGAGAATACAATTAAAATAATTGCTAGAAATCAAGAACAGAGATATAAAACAAACAAGAGCAAACACGGTTCATAATGTTGTCTTTAAGATTAATGTGATTGCCTACTAGGCTATAAAGATTAACGTCAGACCCATATAAATTAAGTCTTTACAAGTTTGTAAGCCTGCCATATATTATATTGGGACTAACATTAAAACAGATTACAGGTTTGCTGTCCAGTAAAGCTGATTCATTCATAAAAACTTTAAACCCCCCTTTAAAACTTTAATTTCTTCTCAACAATAGACTGGAAGCTGGCTCTAATGCATTGCAATGTTTGTTTTGTACTGTATGTTTTTTGTGTGAGATTTGTTTCGAAACCATTAACCTTGATCCTGCCATGTTCTTTTTAAAAGCTTGTCCTCAGCTATCTTAAGCTGTCACAGGGCATTTGAGAAACAGCTGAGATTCATTGTACGCAACCAACCAAAGCTGTTTAAAAAAGGAATCCCTAGTTTAGTACCAAAAATCGGATCATTCTAGATAACGCATGCATTTGTTTGTAAAATGGCAGATAGCAATGCAATTAAAAACTGCTTATAACAGTCATTCGAAATTCTTTACCTATTAAACTTACATGCAGATGGTGTGATACTCTATGAACCACGCAATTTGAGATCAGACTAGATGTTTGCAAATAAAAAATTGGTCATTTGACATGACTGTGAGCTGCTGTGATACGAAAGGACTGTATCTATAATTTAACTGGACAGTGAGTGAATGGGTGATTTAAAAATACCATTTTGATTTGCTCTTTGGGACTTTTTGGAAACGCTTTCAGAAAACCTTTACCGCATTGGAGAGTTTATTGTTGGTGAATTGGAACTAAAGCAGCTTGCCCTGTATAATTGAAGGTGACCATTTAAACGAGTGCAGTCATGTTAGGCGTTTTATGTCACAAGGGGCTCTGATCTTTATGAACAAAACCATTTAATATAAAAGGAAAAACAAGTTAAAAACAAAACAGGGCAGAAAGAGGAAACTGCTTCCAAGAATCCAAGAGGAGTAATGGTATGTCAAATTAAGGCATATTAAGACTTTAATTAATGTACTTATGCATACAGATGAAGATTGGATCCTTCTTGAACAAATAGGGTGGGGGGGGTTTGAAATAAGGAACATGATCTTGATTTAAAAAATCTAAGCATAAATGTTTGATTGTAAAATATATATATATATCTATGGGTAAATTTTATAAGCAGACAAGTGTAAGCAGACCTCTTTAATTTGACCTTTGTACAAACGAATTGCTAAAAAGTAAAATCAAAAGGTATAAGCTATTTGAAGTGCTTAATGCAAGTGTTCTCTCACTTTCTGTTACATGTTTCATCGGTCTCATAAGTGAGCATGTAGTCAGAGAGCTAACATAGCTCTCCAGCAGTGCCCTATGCCACTAAAAACAGACAGACAAGAAGTTTCTGTTCTAGCACAAAGCCAGTACCACACACAACAGTAAACCATTTTCGTAATTTCATGTTCATATAATTACGACATACATACATTTACGGTATTTAGAAGACACTCTTATCCAGAGTGTCCAACTTCCAAGTCAGGATGGCGGTGGGTCCAGTGGTAGGATACTTGCCTACGGACCTATGGCTCAAGAGGTCCCAGGTTCGAATCCCACCTATGGCACTACCACCACTGGGTCCCTGAGCAAGACCCTTAACCCTGAGTTGCTCCAGGGGGACTGTCCCTGTAATTAGGACATGGAAGTCGCTCTGGATAAGAGCGTCTGCTAAATGCCGTAAATGTAAATGTAAGTCAGGGTCTTTCTCAGGAACCCAATGGTGATAGTGCTGGAGGTGGGATTCGATCCTCCCACCACCAAATAAAAACCCCATGCCCATGCCCATGCCCAGAAATGACACAAAAAGTTTCAAAATTTTAAAAAAGAAATGAATTAAAGTAAAGGTTAACATTCACAGAGAAACCACAATATAAATTAATTGACCGGGTAAAATGAATAACATGTATTATCTCATTAGAGTGGCACATGTGAAATGGTCAGATATATTGTCAGCAAACAGATCTTGAAGTTGATGTGTTTCAAGCAAGAACTATGGACAAGATGTGAATGACTTTAATTAGGGTCAGACTGGGTTGCCTGTTTTTTGTATGCAGAGGATGGAACCTTACGGTGGTACAAGAGAGGACAGCTGTACCAGTGATGTGTGAAGCTTAAGTAGCAAAAGTTAAATAAGTTAATGGTTGTTAGAAAGGTGTCCGATGCGGAGGGCACCTGAGCATCAAGGCATGTCAGGCAGACAGCCGGGTGAGTGTTCATTAGGTGCCTGGGGAAAATGATGCATAGTTATGAGAAGGCAAGCTGAAGGAGGCAGTGTGATGCTCTTGGAAGTGTTCTACTGGGAAACCTTGGTTCCTGGCATTCATGTGACTGGGCCTTTGACATGTACCACAAGCCTAAACATTCCTAAAGGAATACCCATTTATGGTAACAACAATTAATAATTGCTGTGGTCTCTTTCTGCAGGATGACCTGCCACACTGACAATAATGTTCAGTGGTGGTGTGGGCAGCCTGATCAGGGCTTCATGGTGTTGATTTGGCCCCAAAGTCCCTTTATCTCAATCTGATTGAGTGGAGTGTGCTAGAAAAACTTGCCTGATTCATGGACTCCCCATCTCGCAGCTTGCTTGACTTAAAGGAGCTGTGGTTAATGTCTTGGTGCCAGAGACCATGGCACACTTTCTTGTGATGTCCGAGCTTCGATGGTTCAGAGCCATTTTGGCGGTACAAGGTGGGCCTAAACAATGCTAGAAAAGTGGATTAAAGTAATGGCTGATGATTGTATATAACACTCACGGTTTAACCTTTAAGAGTCAAGTATCCATTTGTGTGCATAAGGCACTTCAGATATTGCAGTGAAAAAAACTCAATAATTGAGTAACCTAGCAATTTTTTTGTGTATTAACCGGGCAAATATACAATTGAATAAAAAAAATAAAAATTCACATGCCTACAATTTGTAACTGCTAACAAAGGCATATGGTTGACACACTGTTGACATGGGTTTTCTCTCTTTGTGACATTCAGTTGCTTTTTTAAATTACCTGCATTTTCTCTGTATATCATTCAAATGGAAAATTATCAGTCAGTGTTCTTTGTATAGTAATTTATTTTCTTCATGCAATTGCGACAACCCTAATTTTATTAAGTCCAGAGATTAAGGAAAGGTTAAATGTTGTAACTGTATTTGGAGTGTCTGACTATCCTGAAACACTTACTCCAGCCAGTGGACAGTTTGGGCTGCAGAGAAGCCTGCTTCCTGCTATGCTTCCAGGAGCAAAAATGAACCATGTAATGAATATTACTGAACAACTGTTAATGAATGTTTCTACCAAGTATTGTTTTGTTGCGGAAAATGTTTCTAGGTTTTCATTATAATGAATAGTATAGACTTTAAACTCAAATTAAAATGTGTGTGCATATACTTGCGTGACTTTATTCGTTAACAGGGGTAGCGGTGGTCTAGTGGTAGGGTACTTGCCTATGGACCTCTGGATCAAGAGGTCCCCGGTTCGAATCCCACCTCTAGCACTACCACCACTGGGTCCCTGAGCAAGACCCTTAACCCTGAGCTGCTCCAGGGGGGACTGTCCCTGTAATTAGGACATGGAAGTCGCTCTGGATAAGAGCGTCTGCTAAATGCCGTAAATGTAAATGTAACAGATACTGTCAAATTTCCTCTAGTCTTTGTCTTTAAATGCTTGTAGTTTTGTCAATGCTTAATTCGCTTCCGATTTATTTAGACTGTATTTATTAAGTATATCAGGTTGAATGGCTTTAATCTTCCTTGCTCATATTCCTTCGTTTTCTTCCTACAGTTTTGTTACTTGAAAAAATTGAGAACAATGACATTGGTAGGAAGACACTGAAGATCACTGACTTTGGCCTTGCCAGAGAGTGGCACAAGACAACCAAAATGAGTGCTGCTGGCACATACTCTTGGATGGCTCCTGAGGTCATCAAGTCTTCCCTGTTCTCCAAAGGCAGTGATGTATGGAGGTAAGACCAGACTTTAGGGTATTTAAAACAGAGTGACCGCGATCTAGGCCAGCCCCTTTTTTAAATATGTGTCAACACTGTGAGGGGGAAAAAATAATTTGTCTTTCGATCTCTTTAGTTATGGGGTGCTCCTCTGGGAACTGCTGACAGGTGAGGTGCCGTATCGTGGTATTGATGGTTTGGCAGTTGCATATGGAGTGGCGGTCAACAAATTAACACTTCCCATCCCATCTACTTGTCCGGAACCTTTTGCCAAGCTCATGGAAGGTAACTTTGATTTGATAAAACTTGAGAACATGATCACAATATATTTAAAAAAAAAAAACAAAAAACCAGATACTGACTTTTCATGGACGTGTGATTAAAACACTAACATGTTTTTCTCCGTTCTAACTGTTCTGGACTGCTGTTTTATTTTCATACTATTCTAGAGTGATTTAGAATATTCTCTTCCAGATTCTTGCTGTCCTTCTCACTGTTCTAGAGCTCTTCTGTGCTCACATGAGGTTTCCTGATTCAGAAGAACTTTCTAAAATGTTCTCTTCCCTAATCACACCATTCAAGAACATTTGAGTTTGTTTGTCTTGTGTTTTCTCATTCTAGAACGTTATACAACCAGCTGTTAGAATGTTGCATTTTGTCAGGAAATGCATGATCAATGTACCCTGACGTTTCTGTTATGAGTAAGACAAGGCACATTGCAAGATGCTAGATTTAGCATCTTATTGATCCTCATAGCAATGGGCAACAATGACTTAACTGTGCAATCTGCATTAATTGTATGTGTTGACCTGTAGAGTGCTGGGAGCAAGATCCTCACATCCGACCCGCATTCGCTGCCATCCTGGATCAGTTGACAGCTATAGAAGAAGCAGTGATGGCCACAATGCCACAGGACTCTTTCCATTCAATGCAGGAGGATTGGAGGGTGGAGATTCAGGAGATGTTTGATGAGCTGCGAACTAAAGAGAAGGTACCGCTCCCTCTTCTTTAAATGCGCGTCTTATTCTTACTTCACTTGACTAAAATTATGAGCTGCTAATTCAGTAATTAGGTCACAAATAAGGTTATTGATAAACATACATGTCAAAAAATGTATACAAAAATAAAAAAGTATATGGTAGGTACAGACATTGCAAGGTCAATATTTTGACAAACATAATAGTGATATTTGTTTCTAATTAAAACTGTCTGCCAGGCCGTTTTAAACAAAACTAGGTTTTTAATTTATAATCAGAACAAATTAAATGTGACTTGTTTGAGTTCCTGCACTGTTGTAGAGCTGCAGCAGTACGTTTAAAAATCATTGTCACAAATTGTTGTCCTGTCACTGGAGAACCTCTAGGCTCTGTTCTGTGTGCAGTCATCAAGTGTGGATTGTGGAGTCAACTTTGACCTTATACAACTAATAGTACCCACGGGGAAGTCTCAGCAAATCTCAATGAATCTGATGAACAGACATTTTTTATGAGCAAACTGTTGAACTCCTTTATGCTGTTCATTTGAATTTATAGCAATAAATGAGTAAGAACATGTGGATCAATGTGTCAGAAATAACTGTAGCTTAAACTGGATTTAAGTTTCAGTAAACAGTTTTGTTTTTGATCATTTGTAAAATCTTTAGCACCATCTTGCTAGCTACAATAATGTGACTTAATGGGTAGGGTGTTTAGGGCAGAATTTACACTTTAGTCTTTTAAATGATTTATTTTCCATTACCACTTAATGGTTTCCCGTGAGAAAGAAATAAATATTAGTGAAGTATAACTGGTGAATTTTTAGTATGGCCTAGTTTTTTATGGAGCCTTCAAAAGGTGCAAAAACGTCATCATCATTAGGAGTCTTTTAAACCTTGCACCTTTCCAGGAGCTGCGTTCACGTGAGGAAGAGTTAACGCGGGCAGCACTGCAGCAGAAGTCTCACGAAGAGCTCCTGAAGAGGAGGGAGCAACAGTTGGCCGAAAGGGAGATCAACGTGCTTGAGCGTGAGCTCAACATCCTTATTTTTCAGCTGAACAAGGATAAACCAAACGTCAAGAAGAGGAAAGGCAAGTTCAAGCGCAGTCGCCTCAAGCTGAAGGATGGCAATCGCATCAGCTTGCCTTCAGGTACTTTGTCTGAGGGCACTTTTTACTGTACATTGTGCTTGCTGGGTTACTTGGGCTTCATATGAGATATTTGGCAGATATTTCTACATTTTGTCTTTAGTTACAAATGAACAGCATAACAAAATTGTCTCTTCCTTCACACTGGTACAACATGCCTGGAACACCGAACAGTACAGCCAGCAAAAAAAAGTTTTTTTGTTTTTTTTAATACATTCAAAGTTAACCTAGCATGCACAGAGCAATATTAAATGGACAGTATTGAATCCTAGTTTAAGAAGATTTATTGCCACCATATAGGAATTGTAAAAATGATTAAGCTCGGTTTGTGCATTAATGTTTGCTTTTGTTACAGATTTTCAACATAAGATTACAGTGCAGGCTTCGCCTTCCATGGAGAAAAGGAGGAGCCTGAACAGCACCAATTCAAGCCCACCCAGCAGTCCAACCCTCATACCCCGCCTCCGTGCCATCCAGCGTGTGTACTTTCATCCCTTTGCTTTGGGTTTTGTATATTTTTAAAACTTGAGTTTTTAATGGTGCTGAAAATAACCCATAAGGTTGTAAACATTTTAAATACCAAAGAACAAACTTAAATAGCACATATTTTTGTTTTGTCCAGAAGTATATTATTTTGAATGAAAGAAAATTGGAATTGACCATTTTTCTTTATTTTATTAGAAACTGTAGAATGTAAGGCCATTTGCAAAGTTTTGTGAAACTTTATGAAATGGACCTTTATAGAATATTTGAGAATACTCAAATATAATAATAAAATATCTGGTAGTGGCTGCCTCATTATATTTTGCCAACATTGTTCTTTCCCTTTAGTGAGCTGTCCCTGTGAATCTATCCAAAGGGACAGTATATATGTGTATCACCAAGATGTGGATATCACAAGCGAGTGTAAACCTCATACAGGGAAGAGAGGCAAGGACACTGATCCTATGGGTCATCTGTTGTGCTACCTCATCACAAGGGCTTGGCTTTGCTTCTTTGTGTACTGCTGATAATTCCTTTTGTTCAACAAATTAACCGTTTTAATAAGGTCTGTAATAAATGGCTTTAAGTGTGATCTTCAACTCTTTTTCAACAGCCATGACTATGATGTGCAGTTGGGGTTTACTTTTATCTGATACCGCCTTGCTTCTGCTAATCAGCTCCACAGCCTGTTAGGTTGCAAAAATCAGTAGGCTGTTCCAATAATACTTGCACTCATAAACCATTACTAACTTTTTTTTTTCCCTCCTTCTATAACAATTGAGATGACGCAGATGATTTCAGCATTCTGTACAACTTAATTTGTTGTACTACTGAGCTGCTGTCTTTTTGAATGGTATTAGTAATCATGAGTGTCAGAAAACAAGCACTTTAAATGAAGAATTGAAGCACTTCACACATTTCATTACAGAATTGTCTTGATGCTTATGAATGTCAGGTTAATAGGAGAGAAAATGTTTGGTACACTCATGCTTGCTTTAACATTTTCCAGATTGATCACCTTGCATTGCTGAGGATGGTGAAGGTTACTTAAATTGTCGCTTTTGTTGCTGTGGTGTGCAGATATTGTGAACCTGCTTGATAAATATTTATCACTTTTACCGGATACTAGTTGATGATTGTCATTTCTACATTGCAGTAACCCTGGATGAGAGCAATAGAACATGGGGCAGGAGCACCATTTATAAGCCCGATGATTTTGAGGATGCAAAGAAGGGCATAAAGAAGAAGGTTCGCACGTGGGGACCAAGCTCCATTCAAACCAAGGAGAGAGGAAACTGTGCTGAAAGGTTTATTCTGTTTTTCTTTTTCTGGTTTCATGATCAGTATAAGCCAAGAACATGCTCAAAATAAAGTGAGGTCTGTGTTATTCCACAAAAATAGACAGGTTTTTTTTTTTTTTTAATGGTATGTTTCTTTGTCTTTCTTTGTCTGTATCTGTGTTATCACTTGCTCTTTAGAGTTCGACCACTATCAGATGGAAGTAATCCTTGGTCTACTAGTCTGATGAAGTGCCAGAAATCTGTTCCGCTGGCTGCATTATTTGCAGAGCAGGGTAAGGGAAGAACAGCACACTACTGAGTCTTCATTTTATTTCCTTGTATATAGAATAGAATAGAATAATCTTTTATTATTCCATGAATGGGAAATTCGGGTGTTACAGGGCTCTTTATCAAGAAAGACAGAAAGAATATAGAAAAATATATAAAAAGAAAAAATATAAAGAACGAGGACATCCATATACATGAGCTATATATACATATACATATTTACATGGCAATTAACAAAGAAATGAAGAAGGAATAGGAAGGAAAAGAAGGAAGGATAAGGAAAGATAACCATATACACAGTGAGAATATAATAATAATAACAGTAAAAAATAAATAAGTTATAAATAAATAAATGTAAATGTAATTATATTTATATAATTATATCTGCATTTATTTATTTATAATTTAATATAAATAAATATTTTTATTTATATATATATATATATATATATATATATATATATATATATATATATATATATATATATATATATAATAAATAATAAATTGGTAATATTAAATGTGTAATGCTATGTTGTGTATATCTTTATGACTGTTGGCTTATGAAATTCTTACTGTCCTTTTCCCTTTTCAGGAATGGGTAAAGATGAAATGAGCTCTACAGATGGTTCAGACAACAAACCAAAGCAACTCAAGTTCCCTAATCAGGTCTATATTGATCTACCTCTGTGGAAGGATGAGCTGAGTGAGGGGGCTGGGCCTGGTGGAGGAGGTGGTGCTGAAAGCCAGGAGGACCCCAATACCTCTACTAGCTCTACCAGCACAACCCCTCAGCACACCCCTACCAACAGCCTGAAGCGTTCGTCAGGCCACCGCCGGACTGACACCATGCTCTATGGCTGTGCATCTATCTTGGCCTCCGTGGCTTTGGGCTTTGACCTAAGGGAGGTCCACAGGGCTGCAGCCACCGAAGAGCCAGACCTACGAGAGGAGAAAAAGAAGCGTGAAGGCCTCTTCCAGCGTGCCACACGCTTTCGCAGGAGCACCAGCCCCCCCAGCAGCCGCTCACGTAAAGAGGATGCTTCAGCAGCACCTGTCAACCTGCTGGCCATGTCTTCCATCTCAGAATGCAACTCCACCAAGTGTCTTCTCCAACTGGACTCTGATGGGCCGGAGCACAGCCCACTGAAAGAGTTGCCTTCGGACAGCTCCAGACCATGTCAGGTTAGCCAGGGTGCATCCCCAGCAAAGAGTGGAAGGCTCTTAGGCAGAGGAGATGTTCCTGGACTTGCCCACCACCTTGCCCCTGGCTCTCGCCTCAGGAGGAAGAAATCCAACATTGCTGTATGTTCTAATGGTGAGTAAAGTTATGTTGTCTTCATCAAGTTAAATTAGAAAAATTTAATATATCTGCCAGTATCATATTCTAATCCAGTTTTATCTAGTCAAATGATTTCTGCCTCAAATTTTTGTTTTTTTCTGTGATTTTTCTTTTGTTATATATATATATATATAAGTTTTACATTAGCAATTAAAAAAGCCTTAAAAGCTCCGTTCTGCACATCCTGTGAGTGATTGAATGACAAAGTTGTAAAAATAAGGATTGACTGATGAAGGGTATAATGCTAATCCTAATTTTTTCATTTAAAAAAAATTTTTTTTGGGTCCAACCAGCCAGCACAAGTAGCTCTGTAGCCAGCCCAGCTGCTGAGCCCCCTGCAATATCATCCTCCCAGAGGAAGAAGGCTGACCGAGAGACCATCCAGGAGAAGCAAACCCCATCAGAAATTGTATCTAGACCCAGACCTCTCACTCTCAGAGGTAAACCTCCTTCCTGGGGCCTTCTGAGGAGTCGTAACAAGAGCTACTCTCTTGGACACTATTCTGGGGAGAAGAGTGCCCAGAATCTGGGAATTGTGCTCTCCTCTGAAGTCAAAGTGGGCTGTTCTCTGCTAGATTTGGACACAGAGGGTCAGAAACGGGATTGCACTGTTCCCCTCTGTCGAATTCAGAGCACTCCAAGTCGTCCTTCTGTCTTTGAACTGGAAAAGGAGTTTTTGTCCTGAAATAAGCTGCCTGTCGTTCTGGAACATGATTTGACTTGATAACAGATTTTCTTTTTTTTTTTTTTTTTTTTTAATTTTCAGGATTCACTGAACATGGCTTTTTTCCTAAATTTATGATATTGCTGCTGGAGTTTCATGTTGTACCTTTTTTTATTTATATTCACTTTATTTTGATATGTAATTTAATATGAAAGGACATGAAGAGAATGATCAACATTCCATTTTACTGAGGAATTGCCAGTGTCTAGCCTGTTTATTTTTACACTACCACTTGACTTGTGCACATTCCATATGAAGGGGCGATATCTCTGCATATGGTGGTTCTACTGCTTTTCGGAAGCATTGTAATTTTGTTTTAATGTGTATTACACACATGATCAAATTCCATAATCGTTATTCATCCTGGATAATCATGAATATAAAGAACAGTGTTCACTACTCTAGTCTACACCATCCTCTGTTCATTGTTTTGTGCCCATGCATATTTAGGCATTGCAGCATAGAGGAACTTTGGTTTTGAGGGTGTCTCAGTGTAGACGTCTGCTCCAGTAAAACCAGTATATGCAGGCCAATCAGAAATGACAGAAAATGCCTTAGTTCCCTGAGGAAGTTTCATGGGTCATATGACATGAGAGGGACAGAATGACTTCCCTGCTCTAACTGGTCACTTTTTTGTTGTGAATTTGTTAGTGAGCTTTTGTACCACCACACATTTATTTTTTTTTAAATTAATGATGGCTCTTTTAAAAAAAAAAACAAAACACCTTTAGCAGCATTTGCTTGACCAGATTTGCTTGAATAATAATTATTGTGCCGTCAGTATTATGATAATCAGCAGCTTTTTTAGCTGTTTGATGGAAGTGGCCTCACTGCCTTTTTGAACCTTTTTGGCTTCCCACGAATGACCTTTCCTTAATGTCACGACACCAAGGAAAAAGGGCATTGTGTGACATTCAGGCAGTGCTTCTCAGAAATCTAAATGCAGTTTTACTGTGACTTAAAGATTATTTACTTCCCATTATTTACAAGGCAAAGGAATGCATTTGCACTACCTTGTCAGTGTTCTCCCGTGATGGCACATCTAACTGGAAGTCACTATTGGTATTCTTTAATGCATGCCAGAATATTCACAGAGAATCCACCACTGATGACAAAAAAGAATGAACACTTGAAATGTCTTCATCATATAATGATCAGCCATAATATTTAAACCACCTGTATACTATAGTGTAGGTCCTCCTCCAGGTGTTCCTCACAGGATCTTCTGCCAACATCTTGGGACCAGATACAGTACTATTCTGGCCCCAAGATGTTGGCAGGAGAATCCTGTAAGGAACACCAGTTTCATTCACTAAAATCAACCAAAAGCTCACATGAAACTACTTGTTTAAACAGCTGGTTTAAAAGCAAACTCAGCTCTTGCTGGTTTGGAATTAAAACGTGCAACTTTTGTAGGTACGTTTATTAAATCCTGCTTTAAATCCTTTGGGGTGTTGTCTTCGCTTGCCCATTTTTTTTTTCTGCATCCAACATGTCCTTAGGAAATGTCTGTTCACTTGCTACCTTAAAATTGCACTCCTTGAGAGGTTTCATTTTCACGTGATAATCTAGATTATTCATTTTACTGCTCGGTGGTTTTAATCGTATGGCTGATCATCCGGTGTAATGTATTCATAGGAATATCTGTGATGACTACAAATACAATAGTCTTCACTGCGTTTACTCCAGCATTTGGTGTAGATTACCAGATTGACACACAATAATGTGCCGTTGTATTTTGGGCATTAGTGCACCATAGTCTTATTGAATAGATCAAGTGCCCAGTTTGGTAGTTTCCTTCCTTGAATACAATCACTAAACCTGGAGATTAAACAGCGAGTTGAACCTTGGTTGTTTAACATGGAAATCACCAAACTGCGCTGGACAGCAGGCCTCCGGAACTGTAACATGCTGTCTCTTGAATAGATGTTTTAAATGAACTTTGATTCAGCTGAATGAAAAGTTGCCTGATTTGTCAAGTATTAACCATGAACTTTTAAAATCTACACATATTTCATAATTGTCTTTAAGTCAGGGGTCTCGAACTTCAGTCCTGGAGGGCTGGAGTCCAGCACATTTTGGTGATCTCAAATGCACTCGCTACACCTGCCACTAAGTGTGAACCAGGTGTGTTTAAGGAGGGAAATCACCAAAATGTGCTGGACTCCCTCGACACCCCTGCTTTAGGTCATTTGACTCCAATTCTGATCTTTTGTTTTTGTAAACGAAAAGCTCAAAAAATTGCTTACTAATGTATTTCTGGATATCTCCCTCAAAAAGCCCCTTCAAGGTCAATAAAGGGACTTGTTTTACTTGGTTTCAGCTTAAAGCTCTACAGTACCAATGCACACCAAGGTGTGTTCTTTAATAAATGACTTCAGTATTTAAAATAAAAGTAGAATGCTACTAGTAGGAGTATTAACTTTTATGATGAAGGTGCTCAGTGGATTGTGGTGGAAGTATGCCTTCCTTACAAGTACCAGATGACAGTTAACAGACTCTGGAAATGAACTACAAGGCAATAATTTGGTAATAAATCTTCAAAAATTGTGCAACAAGATTTACTCTTTGTTTTACAAATTTATTTTTAAATCCCTGAATTGTGTTAACCAGCTTTCAGAGCCCATGTATATGCTTTGATTAACAGCAAAAGAATGTGTTACCTGCAGTGAAGGTATAGGTACAATAGAGCTTTTTGCAGAAACAGTCTGTAGCGTCACTTTAACAAAATATACACTAGAGGGAAAGGATTTTAATCTCTGCAGTTACCTCACTTGTTTTCAAAGGTTTCTAGTTTGGGCAGATTGGCCAGTGGACCTTCTAGTGATCTTCAAGTGTCTGTTTAGGTCATTGTGTCCAAACATCCCGACTAAACTGCACATTTAATGTGGTGATTTAGGTATCTTTTTGTGTAGCACTGTGATTTTTGTATATAACTTTGATCATGTGATGACAGATGTGAAATTGATGCTATTATTATTTTAAGGTGTAACAAAACTGACTGCAGTTGCACACTTGATTTTATGAACAAAAGACTGTAGAAACATTGTGAATTGTATGATGTCCATACAGGAATTATTTTACTGAAATTAAGTAACGGTACTGTAGTGTACATGAACAGATGTGATGATACTGTATGTTTGAAGCACATACATTGCATTATAGATTTACTTGCTGTCTAAGCTGGACACTCTCTTTGAAAGGTGCCTGAGATGCATTAATGAACAGAACTTTTCACTGGATATAGTGACCAAACAAGAAATGTTCACTTTCTTAAATTTTCACCAAAGTTGAACTTTGTGTTTTGAGGAGGCACAAACCAGCATTTGGGTTTGTGAAAATACTTTGAAGTATGACAGTTGTTACATAGTAAATACACTGTTTAGGCATTACGATGGCTTTTACATTTAGGATTCTTGTAGTGTCCGTTTGACTCCCATGACCAAATCAATGTTAAGGTGGTTTGCTGGGTTTTTTCACCAGCAGCAGTTTTCTCCAATAAAGGTTACTGGGTTGATCCCAGATTCACAATGACTATTATATTGCAAACAAGTAATCAATAAATCCCTTTATTCATGATTAAATCTTTCTTAACATTTTCTAAACAACAAAACACATTGACCGGTGGTAGACAGTTTTATTATATTTGAGCCCATCAAAGGGTGGAATAAATTTACTGCATTTAGCCAACACTCTTATCCAGAGCAACTTCCAATTCCTGACTACAGGGACAGTGTCCCTGAAACAACTTGGGTTTTGCTCAGGAACCCTAGTAGTGCTTGAAGTGGGATTGAACTTGTAACCTCTTGGACTGTAGGCGAGTATCCTACCACAAGACCACCACCATTAAGTTGTGTCAGCCATGGGCACAGTACACAGTGAATCGAAGCAGTGTTCCTCCAGGGACATCCAGGGTGTTACACACAAAACAACTGCTTATATGTCCACTGTCACCGCATCCATAAACAACTTCTTTGGCCTTTCTCTTTTCCTCTTGCCTGGCAGCTCCATGTTCAACATTCTTCTCTCGATATGTTCCTCGACTCTCTTAAGTACATGTCTAAACCCACACAATCTTGCTTCTCTAGCTTTGTCTTCAAAACATCTAACCTCCCTGCAACCTTACCATTCCATTTCCTGCCTTTTGTTCACACTCATGTATTCCGTCTTGCTCCTACTCACTTTCATTCCTCTCCTCTCTAGGTTCTCCGCAAGTTGCTCCCTGCTCTCACCACTGATCACAATATCATCAGCAAACATCATAGTCCATGGGGAATATTGTCCATTACCATTGCAAACAAGAATAGGCTCAACTGCTGATCCTTGATGTAATCCCACCCCTACTTTAAATACATCCGTCACTCCTACTGCAGACGACACCACTGTCACACTGCTCTCATACATATCCTGTACTATTGCCATACCTGATTTCCTTATACAAAACCTCTCTAGGCACCCTGTCATATGCTTTCTCCAAGTCCACAAAGGCACAATGCAAGTCCTTCTGCCCTTCTCTGTACTCCATTAGGGAGTTGGCCCCGGATCGGAAGATTGTGGGTTCAAACCCCTTACCAGTGAGTTGCCCTGAGGTACCCTTGAGTAAGGTGCTGTTCCTGTCAGTTTGCTCCTCCCTGCGATGGGCTGGCCAACCTGCCCAGGGTGTGTCCCCCGTCCTTTGCCCTGTGTGAGCTGGGATGGACTCCCCCCCCCCCCTAATTAGGACAAGCGGCCTAGAAAATGAATGAATGAATGACTGACTGACTGACCTCTTTTCTCAACCTGGTTTCCACTACTCTTTCCTAAAACTTCTGTTTTGCGGTTGCTGTGGCTGATCAACTTTTTCCTTCTATAGTTCTATAGCTCTGTGCATCACCCTTATTCTTGAAAATTGGTACCAGTGCTCTTCTCCACTCCTCAGGCATCTTCTCAATTTTCAAGATTGTGTTAAACAAGCTGGTTAAAAACTCAACTGCCATCTCTCCTAAACACCTACATGCTTCCACAGATATGTAATCTGGACCAACAGCCTTTGCATTCTTAATCCGCTTCATCACTGCCCTTACTTCCATCTTGCTAATTCGCTGCACTTCTTAGTTCAGCGGTGACCTTGTGATTAGGGATTTGATCACCGGATTGGAAGAATGTGGGTTCGATTCCCTCACCAGTAGGTTGTTCTGAGGTACCCTTGAGCAAGGTACCGTCCCTGTCACTGCTCCCTGGGCGCTTTCAATAGCTGCCCTCTGCTGCATGTGCATGTGTATGGCTGAAACGCAGAGGTTGAATTTCGTTGTGTTGTGCTGTGCTGCGTTTCACAGTGACAAGAATAGTCACTTTCACTTTTACTATCCTCATATCATCCAGTCTTCTCCCACTCTCTTTTCATTTATCAACCCCTCAAAGTACTCTTTCCATCTTAGTGTGTTTCAATTTCTATCCTTTATCACCCTAACCTGCTGCTTCCCAGCTCTGTCTCTGTCTAGCTAATCATTATAGGTCCTTTCTCCCTCCTAACTGTCCCTCACTTTTCTCCTCTTCTACAGACCACCATCCTATGCTGTTTAGCTACACTCTCCCCTGTCACTACTTAGCAGTCTCCAGTCTCCTTCAGACTGACCCTCCTGCAAAGGATATAATCCACCTCTGTGCATCTTCCTCCACGCTTATACATCACCCTGTGCGCCTCCTCCTTTTTAAAACATAAATGAACTACAGCCATTTCCATCCTTTTAGCAAACTCTACAACCATCTGACCTTCAGCAGTCCTCTCCTTGACACCATACCAATCATCACCTGTTCGCTTCACCAACATGTCCATTAAAGACTGGACCAATCACCCTATCTGACACCCTCTTCACCTACTAAACACTTATCACATACTCTTCCTTCAGGATAACACCTAACCCATTCCTCCTTCCCTCCACACCAAATTACAACAATTTAAACCCTCCTCCAATACACCTGGCCTTACTACCCTTCCATCTAGTCTCTTGCACACACAATATCAGCCTTCCTTCTCTCCATCACATCAGCTAATTCTCTCCCTTTACCACTTATGCTGCCAACATTCAAAGTACTTACTCACTTCCACTCTCTGATCCTTCTCCTCTTCTTCTCCTTTAGCCAACAGTAGCCCAGTTTCCCGCAGGACCCTGTAGGCTAACAGCACTGGTAGCGGTCATTGTTAACCCGGGCCTCAACCGATCAGATGTGGAAATCTGTTGCATTGTCCGCATATTGATTTGGCAAAAGTTTTACACCTTTTGCCCTTCTTAACCCTTTCATTTATCCAGGCTTGGGACCGGCACCAAGAACTAACCTGCCTTGTGCATCCCCGGGCTGGGTTGTGCATAGGAATCAATGGCTGATCTATTCCCAGGTGGTTCAATGATCCAATCCAATGATTCCCAGTCTGATCCAAACCCACAGAAGAGTTGCTGTAGCATAAATGACTATAAAAAAAAAAAACTAACAACAATGACAGAACGCTTTTGGAACATGAGGAGGATCCACACAATATTAGAGAGGTGGTTTTAATGTTGTGGCTGATCAGTGTTTAGAAATATCTCCATTGTCAATAAAAGTAATTTTGAAGCAGTTCAACAACATGGTAACAACATAGAAATAATGTAAATTAGATAAAGAAATGTAGCAGCTGATTTGCAAGATATTTTTTTACATATAAATCAGGGTACATGTTATAGAGTTAGACATTCCTGGAAAGATTAATGCAATTAATAAATAATCATGTTGAAATGTGAACTTAATCATTGTGAAAAGACAGCTAATTGAATTTTGATACTTGTCTGAGCCTTTCCTTTTCATCATTAGAATTCAGACGCTGTCTCTTCTTGCAGGTGGAAAAAAGAAGAAAAAAGGGAAAACTGGAAATCATCAAACACTCTAAAAATACTCTGTATTCTCTAGGAAGGCATGTGAAAGACTAAATATAGCCCCAAAGCATAGAAGTTCACTGCTCTTATTTTAGCCTAAGGGGACTGGCACCTAATATAAGCCTGATGGGAACCATCCTTGAATATCTGGTGACTAAAAAGTGTGTTTTTTCATCTTTTTTTTATGTAGCCTGAAAGATCTTACTGCTCCTCCTGGGGAAACCTGGGGAAAATGGAGAAAAACACAATGGTAGGTTTGGGTGATTGACGCCGCTGCTCATCTCAGGTGTTCTTACCCTTGTAGAACAATACGGCAGCTTATGTAATGCTTACCTGTGGGAGACGCTGGACCCTGATCCTCACGAAGTGGTGACGCAGGTACTAGGACCCCTCACACTAGTGCGTCCGGAGCGGGGTGTGACGGTAACAGCTTGGAGGCAGTAGGTTGTCTTGGGGCTTAAGGTCTGAATTATGATCCTCCTAGAGTATCCGTTGGTTTCATAGGTCTCCTGCCAGGCATAGTTGGTATATATGAGAATAGTACAGGAAATATCATATTTAGGACACATAAAAAGCTTTTCTTACATAAGAAGAAATCGTATGCAGTGGGGCCAGGGACACAGCCTTGTTTTGGGGGAAGAATACACAGAGTTGCCCATTTCTTCAGCCTTGTAAGCCAATATTTTAGGGACATCTACTATATAAGTGCACTTTGTGATTTAAACGTTATTGACCAAAGCCAATTTATTGCATCACATTTCATCAGCCTCTCTTTACCCCTTCTATCAATGGAAATGAACCACTGTAGGACCACCTTTTTCTTTTACTTTTGGCTGCTGCTGTAAGCGGTCACCACAGTGGATCATCCATTTCCATTTCTTCTGGTCTTCTGCATCTTCCTCTTCCACACTGACCGCTTCCATGTCCTCTCTCACGACATCCATAAACCTCCAACGTCCTTCCTCTTCTCCTCTTGCGAGGCAGCTCCATCCTCAGCATCCTACTTCCAATCCTCGTCTCTCCTCTGAACATATGCAAACCAAACCACCATAGGACCACCGCTATGATTTCATAGAAATGATTTAGGTGCTTAGGTGTGCTCAGCACTGTAATGAAACCTGGTAGAAGCATGTTAAAAGTGTGTCGTTCTGATATATCAGCTCTGCTGGGCATTCATATTTTGTGGCAGCAAGTGGCCTAGTGGTTAGGGACTAGACCCCAGAAGGTCAGAAGGTTGCTGGTTTAATTCCCAGATCAGTAGGCTGCCACGTGGTACCCTTGAGCAGCATATCATCCCCATTACCGCTCCCCAGGTGCTGGATATTGCTGCCCACTGCTTCATGGTGTGTGTATGTGTTAAAAGCAGAGGAAGTTTTCTGTGGTTCACTGTACTTTTTTTTGACGGGTGGGGTAAATAGACAGCTATAGTCAGTGACTGGAAACCTACTGTGTACAGCTATATGATAGGTGTACCTGATAATTGGCCACTAAGCGTAGGCACCCTTACAGACTGGACCCACTGCATACTCAACATGGACGCTTTTAACTAATATACCTCTTCCACACCGTTTTGTATGAGGTACAATCGAAATATCAGCTTTTGTAGTTTGTTGACCGGGATCCTTTTTTTACTTTGGCCTTGAAAAGGAGACCGCGGAGGCCTGAGGTGTACCACAATGCCTTCTTTTGTTGTGTTCAACCTTATCCATGGTGGACTGAAAGTGGCTGGAATAAAGAAATAAACTATTAATAAAATTTAAAAAAAAAACTATTTGGTTCATATTTTGCATAATGTAATTCCCATTCATTCATTTGTTCATTCATACATTCATTCAGACAGTAATGAACAATAGTTTGAACTTTCAGCTTCATTTCTAACCCTTTAGAATATTTGGTGGTTTTAATGTTATGGCTGATCGTCAGGATTCAGCTCTGAAGCCAGATCAACATGGTGAACTCTTTTTCATGCTACTCAGTCCATTCCTGAGCAGTTTTCACAGTGTGCTATGGCACATTCCTGCTGAAGGTGGATGCTGCTATTAGGGAACACTGTTACCATGAAGGGGTTTACTTCTCCAGTAATTATGGAGTTGGTACATCAAAGTCAAATCCTCCTGATTTTACCTCCTGCTTTTGGCCAGGAGCCAAGGTTTCCCAGCAGAGCATTGTTGAGAGCATCATACTGTTGCCTTGTCACTGATTCTCCTTCCTTGGGCCACTTTTAGTAGGTACTAAGCACTACACACTGGAAATAACCCCCATGTATGTGCTTCACTGTATGACAAAACCAAGCCTGTGTTCTGATCTTAACCCATCTTATAGTATATCAGTTACTTAAAAAGACTTTCTTATTACCCTTTACTAAATTTATCTTTTTCTTTATTTGAATGTACTGTAATGGTGTGTTACGTACTGGAGTAAGTAAGTAAGAGAACATTTTGTGAAGGTATACAGCGATGGTCTAGTGATTAGGGAACAGGCCCCATAACTGGAAGATCATGGGTTTGAATCCTATGCCTCTAGGTTGCCCTGAGGTACCTTTGAGCAAGGTACTGTCCCCATAATGGTCTCCCAGGTGCTGGACATAGCTGTCCCCTGCTGTACAGTGTCTGTGGGTTAAATGCAATGAATGGACTTCATTGTGTGTGGTGTGTTGTGTGGTCACAATGACAAATAGTCACTTTCACTTTACTTCAGTCTATATACAGTACTGTGCAAAAGTTTTGGGCAGGTGTGGAAAAAATGCTGTAAACAAAGAATGCTTTCAGAAATATAAATAATGATCGTTTAATTTTATCCATTTACAAAATGCAAAGTGAGCGAACAAAAGAAAAATCTAAATCAAATCAGTATTTGGTGTTACTACATTTTGCCTTCAAACCAGCATCAGTTCTTCTAGGTACACTTGCACACAGTCAGGGATTGTGTAGGATTATAGTCGGTGTCTGATCAACCAGTTTTACCAAACAGGTGCTGATGATCATCAATGTCACACGGAGGTTGAAACACAGTCATGTTTGGAACAACCTACCAGCCGAGTTCCTTCAACAACTGTGTGCAAGTGTACCTAGAAGAACTGATGCTGTTTTGAAGGCAAAGGGTGGTCACACCAAATATTAATTTGATTTAGATTCTCTTTTGTTCATTCACTGCATTTTGTTGATTAATGAAAATAAATGATTAACACTGCTGTGTATATATATATATATATACACATGTGTGTGTGTGTGTGTGTGTGTATATATAACTGAATTAGTTTGCTCTGGTGGCAGAAAAGTCACAGCATATGATTTACATCAATTTTGTTCTCATCATTAATTGGAGAAAACACATACACATCAATGTGATTGGCTACGACTTTGACGAGGTCACGTTTTTCCACATCTTTGTAGACCTGAAGATTTTCACTGAGCTCTGAAAGAAGTGTTTATGGACTGTGTGCTGTGAGGGTTTGACCCAACTATATAACATTAGAAATGATCACCTCTGACCAAAGTTTGATGTTCTGTTCAGTGTCACATGTGATCACAGTATTCACATGTGTTTACTCGTTGACCTGTGGCTTGTAAGTGACGTTATTCTGAGGTAAGTTATCTTGATTAAAAAGGATGGAAGAGCACAGGTTTGGCTCCACAGTGCCATTGCATGAATTTGTTCAGGTCCAACACACCTGATTTAGGATTGAATAGACAATGTTGAATGTAGCTGTAAATACAGAATTTTTTGAAAGGGAGGTTTGGACTTTTAGCTGGAACACTGGCACACCTCAGTTTCTTGGAAAAACTGTCGGTACATGCACAGAACAGCTGCAACACAGCAGGACATCCGGCTGAGAAGCAGCAATTTACATACTTAAAACAGTAACTCACTTGCTGTTCTCAATGAAAAAGATCAAAATCGTCCCCCTTTCCTTCTCCTTTTCATGATATATTTGCAGTTTGAGTGTTTTTTGTTTACAATAATCCAGTCGGAGTAAGAAAATTGCGGGAGGGTTTTACATTCAATGTTAAAAAAAGAAAAACTTTTTAAAGCATGTATTTGTGTTCTACCTTGTAAAATAAAGCGTTAAAATTTTTCAACAGTAAAAGACTTACTGTCCCATTGTGGGTTAAACCTGGAGCTGATGACCCATGGGGACGGACCCTTCGAGGATGCGGATTGGACCCTGGCGTAGTACCACTCTCTGGGGTCTGACGTCTCCTGGCTCAGGTCACACCGAGGCTTAATGATACCTTGGCAGAGCTTAGCTAAACTCCACTGTTTTTCTCCATAGCTGAAACCAAGAAAAACATCAAGTCGCTCAGTGAACCACAGAACTACTGAGCATCCTGTTTGCCATTGCAGCTGTTAGAATCATCATTTTATAGTTTACTTTGTGGGTGGGTATAGCAGATGCAGTGATCTAGGACAGTGAGGGCATTTACTGACATGCAGGACAAGAAAAATAATCCCAAAAGACTTGAAACAGAGTCTTTAACAAATATAACATACAGGATGTTTGTTCTGTCTACTGTGATGTCAATAATGTAGGTCATTCTAATGAACTTTACAGACTTACACTTTATACTGCACAAAGTAATGCAAGTCCTTTTGCTCTGTAGTGTGGTGTTTCCAGTGCAGGACATTTCTGAAGTCCAGTGAATGGAATTCTACCTCGAGGGGCGCCATGTCGTCCTGTGGAGGTGCACTGCCTTGAAGATAGAGAAAGGTGGAAAAACAGTGTTATATTATCAGAAAACTGCAAACCTGATGGTGGATCACCAGATGAGAAGCATAGCTAAAAAAAAAAAAAAGCTGAGATTAAAGACTTACTGTCTACACAGCAGAGCATTAAATCACACAAGAGCAGCAGGGTGATCACGAAAGACATGTTGTCAACTGAACTGCTAAGGTCTGCTTCACCTCTTGTAGGCTTCTGTAATTCCTCTTCCACCTCTCCACTCCCCCCTCCTAATATGGGGTGGGAAGGTCTGGTTATCTATAAGGTTATTTATTCATTTTTCAGAGTCAGAATAAAAGAAGGAAACACATATTTAACAGAAAATTAACCCCAAAACACTCACACTATTTACAATGTCCAATATGGCAGTTTATTGATCTTGTCTTTCTGTGCATCTATTGTTACTTTAACTCTTGCATCTTCACACTCAAACCCACCAGTTACCGCTGTGTCAATATGGAAACTGTTCTTTCCAAGGTCCATGGCTGCAACATCGAAAAACCCTCTGTGACCTGGAAACTGAAATCTTGCCTGCCGTGCAGCGAACTGGAAAAACGCTTCTACAGATTTAGATAAAAATACAAATCTTTAGTGGATCAGCTTGGAGCAGCGGTGGCCTAGTTGGGGAGTTGGCCCCAGAATTGGAAGATGGTGGGTTCAATCCTTTCATCAGTAGGTTGCCCTGAGGTACTCTTGAGCAAGGTACTGTCCCCGTCACTGCTCCCCGGTCACTTTTAATTGCTGCCCTCTGCTGCACGTGTGTATGGGTGAAAGAGATTGAATTTCATTGTGTTGTACTATGCTGCGTATCACGATGACAAGAATAGTCACTTTCACTTTTAGTAGAATGCCCAGTTGTTTGTACCTCACCTTAGTATTTCATGATGACATTGCACTTTTAATCGTTAAATATCTGTACTATTTAATTCTTACATTTTCAAATTCTATTTATTACTTTATATGAATGCATTTGAGGGGAATCGTCCATTATTTTTCATTTTATTTATCACTGTGTGCCCAATATTGACTGATTTCAGCTTAGATGGACATTAACACACAGAAGAGATGATCTCTTGGTGTGTCCATCAGTGCAAATCATGCATAACAGAACAAAACATAAATGACACAAATAACTAGACAATGCAGAAAAAGAAATTGAGGTTAAGTTCACTTTTCAAATCAATAACCGGTAGAAATGTCACTATTGTAATAACTACAAAGTGTTATTTATATCCTGCCCACACACACCTCAGCTGCCACAAATGTTACTTTCTCATGTGCTTCAAAATGGCTAAAAAAAATATTTCCTTTAGAACATGTTTAAAGACAAAAATGGAATTTTTAAAAGCTGTGCAAGATTAATTAGGTCACCAAAACTGTCAACATTAGAAAGCAGTGTAAGCTTTCATCTCTGGCACTAAAGTTACTCTTTTTTTTCAGATGTGAAAACATTCCCAAAGGTTTGTATCCTTCCTCCCATTGTGAGAACATTGTGGGTCTAAGAGGATGCTATAAAGAGGATAAAGCTGAGTGAGGAAACTGAACCATTTTAATGATATTTTGTTGTCAAGGACTCTTGTATAATTTCCTTTCAAATATAGGGATTTTTTTTCTTTTTAAAAAAAATGTATTTATGTATTTATCATCTAGCATCACAGAGCTGCTTCCGGTCGTTCGGTTGTCATTTTCCAAAGTCTGATTGTTTAATCCCCTTTATAACCTCTCTTGGATAACAACAATATTAATTACAATAACCTAGTTTTGGTGTAGCTATTTTTCATGATGTTACAGGGAAACTACTGAACAATCTCTGTCTCCTGCATTTGTTTTCCTGCTTCCCTTTTTCTCCTACATGCTGACTCATTACTACATGTTAGTCTATATAGAGGAATTATGTTAATGCAGACCACATGAAGCCCGGAATATGACTACCACATTTCCTGCACTGCCAGTGTGCGGTGTGACGTGTGATACTTTCCCTATTATGATACAAATGTCCTTTTCTTTTGTTCCTTTGTCTTTGGTCTACCACGCTCTCAATTCACCTTTACGGTTAGCGTGGCATTTATGCGACTGCCGTTTCATTAGGACTCAGTGGGTCCCCTTTACTGATGGGCATTGTTCATGTGTCAGCTGTTACATGTCCACGAAGCAACACAAGCAAATACTGTATAATCCACTGATTTTGTAACAGTGTCTGAATTCATGAGGTGTGGTCAAGGGAAAAACAGAAATGTGCAAGACTGACAATTTAGTCATTCGGTGCTGGGTTTTAACAAATTGCAACAAGACCTAACATGAGCTAGACACCTTCCCAGAACCCATTTGCATACATGCAAAAGTGAAGATGTGTTAGTTAGAATGAAACCTAACAGAAATAGATATGATAGTGAAGTTTTCTGCGAATCTCAGGCCTGCTGGATTATTCCCTGTTCTCTGCTGTATGAAAGAAAAAGTGAAAATGAAAGTGACAACCCTTGTCATTGCGAGGTCACAGCACGGCACACAGTGAACCACAACGAAATTGGACCTCTGCATTTAACCCATGCAAACACCATGCAGCAGTGGGCAGCTATTGAAAGTGCCCAGGGAGCAGTGACAGGGACGGTACCTTGCTCAAGGGTACCTCAGGGCAACCTACTGGTGAGGGAATTGAACCCACAATCTTCTGATGTGGGGGCAACTCCCTAACCACTAGACCACCACTGTATAATTGAAGCCACTGCATGGGTTTCTTAAAAAAGAATGTTTTCAGGTTAATTCTCTCAAATGTTAACAAGCAGCCATAGGTAAAGCAAGGCTTTGTGGAAGTGAAATGGAATGTACAATAAAATAAAAGTGTAAATGCATGAAGACTCGACACAGACTTTTTTTCACAGACACAGTGTGAAGAAGGGAAAGGCTTCTTTTTTTGCTTCGAGGCCTTTTGTTGCCGTGGTTGTATTGTTCTCCTAACAGCTGTCCTGGCATCTCTGCCCTGCCCTGCCGTGTCCCATTCTCCTCTCTCTGATTTACAGTGCTCCCCAGCGCGAGCTTTGTATTGGTACTGAACTAGGACGCTTCCTCTAGGCATTATCTCTAAGGTTGCTTCACGCTATTCTCTGGACGCATCGCTTCTGGCTGAAAGGGTCTCTGAGGAATGCTTAAACTTTCCTTGTCTCGCAATCAAGACACATGCAGTAAATAAAGGACGCGGATTCACAAATGATTTACAATAGTGAGCAGAAAGTTTATTGTGTCTCCTCTGTTCATGCAACAGGAGAAGAAGAATCCAAAAGCCTATACAACCCCCACCCCACTCCCACCCTTGGCCATGCCACCCCCACATTTGTATTAGTTGTGTCCACCATTGTCAGATGACGTGCATTTCTTTGGAGGAACCTTGACTTCCCTTCCCCCTCATAACGCAGGCCCTGAATTCAGAAATGTTCACAAACATGAACGAGAAAACAGGACCTACAAGTGATTGTTTACATGATTTACTCCAAGTGTAGCTGATCAGCCAAGATATGTTGGATGTCTGGAATTAAGCTCTTCGGTTCATCTTCTTCAGGAGACCAGAGGCCAGTGAAGTTCACAAGCTTATATCCACCTGTCAGAGTTGTGCAAAATGCTGGATTCTCACTGGCCTCACACTGCATCAAACTGAGTCCTTTTAAATAGCTTGGAATATGTGGTTCCTAATATACATAAGAGAAAAAGCAGGCAGCCATCTTGAAGCGAACTGTCTTTAGTCATTCATACAGTGTAGGATGATAGATGTGAATAAAATAAGTGTGGGAACAATCAGTTGTATTCATTTTTTTGCTGGTGAACACAATCACCAGAAGCAGGAGCAGTGGCCTGCACTGCTGGTCATAGATCAGTTGTGAAATTAGGTACTTTAGTACTGGAGATTCTAAATTGCCCATAAAGTACTGAGCAAAATCTTGAGCCACCCTTCTTTTTGTTGGGGGCTAGAAGAGCACCTTGATAGGGCAAAAACACAGACAAACACACTCACACACACTTAGGGGCCAATTTAGCATCTGCAGTTCTCCTGAAATGTCTTTGGGACATTTCAGGAGAGGTAATACATTGTGGGAGGAAATAACAAAGATGTTAACAATTCAGCTAATAAGAAAGAAACAGCAGGAGAACGTATACATATTCAAAATAGTAATCTTTAAAAATAAATAACTATAGTTATTAAGTCATAGTTATTATACTACTACTACTACTACTACTACTACTACTAATAATAATAATAATAGTTTTCATACTCATTCTGTCATGTACATATAACCCAGCCACTAGGGATGCACAAGCCAGTGTATTTCTTCGTGCTGGTCCCAAACCCAGATAAATGTGGAGAGTTACGTCAGGAAGGGCATCCGGTGTAAAACTTTGCCAAATCAATATGCGGACAACAAAACAAACTTCTATACTGGATCTGTCGAGGCCCGGGATAGCAACGACTGCCATCAGTGCTGTTAGCCTACAGGGTGCTGGTGGAAATTAGACTACTGTTGGCGAAAGGAACAGATGAAGAAGAGGAGGAAGGCATGTCCAGAGGGAGGAGAGTGGAAGTGAGGGTAGGGACTTTGAATGTTGGCAGCATGACTGGTGAAGGTAGAGAATTAGCTGATATGATTGAGAGAAGGAAGGTTGATATTTTGTGTGTGCAAGAGACTAGATGGAAGGGTAGTAAGGCCAGGTGTATTGGAGGGGGGTTTAAACTGTTCTACCATGGTGTGGATAGAAGGAGGAATGGGGTAGGTGTTATCCTGAAGGAAGAGTATGTGGAGAGTGTTTTGGAAGTGAAGAGGGTGTCAGGTAGGGTGATGAGTTTGAAGCTGGAAGTTGATGGTGTGATTATGAATGTTGTTAGTGCTTATGCTCCACAAGTTGGTTGTGAGATAGAGGAGAAAGAAGAATTCTGGAGTGAGTTAGATGAAGTGATAGAGAGTGTGCCCAGGGGAGAGAGAGTGGTGATTGGTGCAGATTTTAATGGTCATGTTGGTGAAGGGAACAGAGGTGATGAGGAGGTGATGGGTAGGCATGGTGTCAAGGAGAGGAATGCTGAAGGTCAGGTGGTTGTAGATTTTGCGAAAAGGATGGAAATGGCTGTAGTTAATACTTATTTTAAGAAGAGGGAGGAGCACAGGGTGACGTATAAGAGTGGAGGAAGATGCTCACAGGTAGATTATATTCTTTGCAGGAGGGTCAGTCTGAAAGAGATCAGAGACTGCAAAGTAGTGACAGGGGAGAGTGTAGCTAAACAGCATAAGATGGTGGTCTGTAGGATGACCTTGGAGGTCAAGAAGAGGAGGAAAGTGAGGGCAGAGTCGAGGATCAAGTGGTGGAAGCTGAAGGAGGAGGACTGTAAGGTGGAATTCAGGCAGGAGTTAACACGGGCACTGGGAGGTGTTGAAGAGCTACCGGATTGCTGGGAAACTACTGCAGAAGTGATCAGGCAGATGGCTAGAAATGTACTTGGTGTGACATCTGGAAGGAAGAAGGAGGATAAGGAAACCTGGTGGTGGAACCACAAAGTCCAGGAATGTATACAAAAGAAGAGGGAGGCAAAGAAGATGTGGTACAGTCAGAGAGATGAAGGAAGTAGACAGATGTACAAGGAGATGAACCGCAGGGCGAAGAAAGCAGTGGTGAAGGCCAAAGATAAGGTGTTTGGTGAATTGTATGAGAGGTTGGACATTAGAGAGGGAGAAAAGGACCTTTACCGATTGGCTAGACAGAGAGACAGATCTGGGAAAGATGTGCTACAGGTCAGGACGATTAAAGATAGAAATGGTAACGTACTCACAGGTGAACAGAGTGTGTTGAGCAGATGGAAGGACTACTTTGAGGAGCTGATGAATGAAGAAAATGTGAGAGAGAGAAGATTGGATGATGTGAGGATAGTGAACCAGGAAGTGCAGCAAATAAACAAGATGGAAGTAAGGGCAGCGATGAAGAGGATGAAGAATGGAAAGGCTGTGGGTCCGGATGACATACCAGTGGAAGCATGGAGGTGTTTAGGGGAGATGGCAGTTGAGTTTCTGACCAGACTGTTTAACACAATCTAGGAAAGTGAGAAGATGCTTGAGGAGTGGAGACAAAGTGTACTGGTACCGATCTTCAAGAATAAGGGTGATGCACAGAGCTGTAGTAACTATAGAGGGATAAAGTTGATCAGCCACACCATGAAGTTATGGGAAAGATTAGTGGAAGCTAGGTTAAGAAAAGAGGTGAGGATCAGTGAACAGCATTGTCATTTTGTGCCGAGAAAGAGCACCACAGATGCAATGTTTGCTCTGAGGGTGTTGATGGAGAAGTACAGAGAAGGACAGAGGGAGTTACATTGTGTCTTTGTGGAAGAAACCACTAGCAGTGATGAGATCTGCAGTGGGAGTGTTGGATACGTTTAAGGTAGAGATTGGATTACATCAAGGATCAGCACTGAGCCCATTCTTGTTTGCAATAGTAATGGACAGGTTGACGGACGAGGTTAGACAGGAGTCTCCGTGGACGATGTTTGCTGATGATATTGTGATCTGTAGTGAGAGTAGGGAGCAGCTTAAGGAGAACCTGGAGAGATGGAGATCTGCTCTAGAGAGGAGAGGAATGAAAGTGAGTAGGACAAGGACAGAATACATGAGTGTGAATGAAAGGGGGAAAGTGGAGTGGTTAGGATGCAGGGAGTAGAGGTGATTAAGATGATAAAGATGGAGAAGTTTAAATACTTGGGATCAATAGTTCAGTGTAACGGCGAGTGTGGAAGACAGGTGAAGAAGAGAGTGCAGGCAGGTTGGAATGGGTGGAGAAGAGTGGCTGGAGTGATTTGTGACAGACGGGTACCCGCTAGAGTAAAAGGGAAGGTTTACAGGACAGTAGTGAGACCAGCTATGCTGTATTGGTTGGAGACGGTGGCACTGATGAAAAGACAGGAGGCAGAGCTGGAGGTGTCAGAGTTAAAGATGATGAGATTTTCGTTGGGTGTGACGAGGTTGGACAGGATTAGAAATGAGTATATTAGAGGGACAGCTCAGGTTAGGCGTTTTGAAGACAAATTTAGAGAAGCAAGGTTGCGTTGGTTTGGACATGTGCAGAGGAGAGACGAGGATTATATTGGGAGGAGGATGCTGAAGATAGAGCTGCCAGGAAAGAGGAGAAGAGGAAGACCAAAGAGGAGGTTTATGGACATGGTGAGAGAGGACATGCAGGTGGTTGGTTTGAAACAGGAAGATGCAAAAGACAGGAAGAAATTGAGACAGTTGATCCACTGTGGCGACCCCTAAAAGGGAGCAGCCGAAAGACAAAGAGGAAGACACGGTATTAAGATCATTTTTAACAGAGCTTTAAAGTCCATCGTGAATGAACCAGGGAGCCCGTGCAGTCCTTCCTTGTTCTTCTCCACAGATCTGACATGAATATATCAGTAATACTGAGAGCTCTTCATGATGTGGGTGAATCAGAGGAGGCTTCTCTCTGGTGGGCTCTCGTTTAAACTGCGGGCTCTCGTCTTTAAAATGGGGATGAAATAAAAGAAGGGGGACGTTCAGAAATCACTCAGGACGGGAGGGATTACTTTCTAGTACGTTCACGGGACGTTGACAACGAATAGTTCTACCAACACTGCGGGGTGTGAACGCATGGTGTCGCTGTAACCATGGAGAGGAGCGACGTAGCGCTGATTGGTCCTTTTGGTGACAACGTCATTTTCGCGCCCTTGCTGCGGTTCGGTTTGTTGGCGGGATTCGGGGAGCAGGAAGTGACGACGGCGGCTCGCGCACTGTTTTTAAAAGCGAATCTCTGAGTTTGTAGACAAATTTGTGGCGTTTTCTTCTTGTGACGGAACTCACAGCCGGTAAGATGTCTGACAGTGAATTCATGTCGTTATTTCCTAATTTAGCGCGCTAACTCGCGTGCTGTGTATTTCACAGTTCAAAGGCCCGGTAGTGGGACGCTCATGCTGCTCGGGGTTCTGTATTATCTTCATTTCTGCCTTTAACCACCCTCTCCTGCGCTAACTGCACCGAATGGATCAAAGCATGACCTTTATCCAGCGTGTTCTACACGTTCCACATCCAGAGTGTGTGTTCTACGCGTTCCACATCCAGAGTGTGTGTTCTACGCGTTCCACATCCAGAGTGTGTGTGTTCTACGCGTTCCACATCCAGAGTGTGTGTGTTCTACACGTTCCACATCCAGAGTGTGTGTGTTCTACACGCTCCACATCCAGAGTGGGTGCGTTCTACGCGCTCCACATCCAGAGTGGGTGCGTTCTACGCGCTCCACATCCAGAGTGGGTGCGTTCTACGCGCTCCACATCCAGAGGGGGGTGCGTTCTACGCGCTCCACATCCAGAGGGGGGTGCGTTCTACGCGCCTAGTGGTGAGGGAGTTGCCCCGAATTGGAAGATTGTGGGATTGATTACCTCACCAGTAGGTTGCCCTGAGGTACCCTTGAGCAAGGTACTGTCCCGGTCACTGCTCCCCAGGTGCTTTCAATAGCTGCCCCCTGCTGCACATGTGTGTATGGGTGAAACGCAGAGGTTGAATTTCATTCTGTTGTGCTGTGCTGCGTTTCACAATGACGAGGGTTTTCACGTTCATATTGTACTTGGTCCATATACAGTGTGTGTTACAGATGCTGCACTTTTGGCTCTAGCACCTGCGTTTGTGCTCCTACACATTCCTAAAATATGTTTCCGTTTCTAAAATATGAAACAAAATTTACCCAATGATTTATTATTTCAATAAATTCTTAATATTCCTTTGTGATCATATCATGATCTCGTCGTTGGTGACGGGGGAAGCACCCTTGACAGGTCGCCAGCCCATCGCAGGGAGGAGCGTGACGGGGACGGCACCTTGCTCAAGGGTACTTCAGGGCAACCCATTGGGAAGGGGTTCGAACCCCCGATCCTCTGGTTTCTAGCGGTGGTCTAGTGGTTAGGGCGTTGGCCGCATGATCGGAGGATCGGGGGTTGCTGCATTTTGTTTTGTGTTCTTCTTGGTTGGATGTTGCTATCTGTCATTGTGGTCCATGGAGGGATGCAGTTCCAGCTCCTTCTGAACTTGTACTTATGCGTTGTTGCTGATAACCTTGGCCTAACCGTTTGGTTGTTAAGTAGGTAGATGTTAAATAAGTTACAGGAATAACTTCAATATTTCATTTTTTGCTCAGAGGTTCACCATGCTGTTCTCAGGAAGGAGAAGAAAGCTGATGGTTCATCCCCAGAATGAACTTTATGGCCACTGTCTGCAGCTGTATGGACAGCCTCCTCTGGAGAACATCTCTCTCAGCGAGTTTGAGACTTTCGCAGTGGAGAGACTGAAACGTAAGTTTGTCTTTCCTCTCAAACCATCAGAGTTACGTTATGGTGTGTGAATGTAAAGTAAAAACATCTTGGGCACTGCAACGTTTTCTTTCCATTTGTTGAACACGGCGTATTTGCTTTTATTAACATGAAAGCAGAATAAACACACGTAAACTATACATGGATGCAAATCAGTACGTTAGCCCAAACCACCCTTCAACATTGTCTTTATCCTAGTGTTGAAGAGCGTGGAGAACCTTGGTGTCAGTTATGTGAAGCTGTCTGATCAGTACAAGAATAAACTGCGCTCCGAACTCTCCAGCCTGAATTTCCCGCACAGAACAGAAGTGGTGAGGAAAACTTCCCATTTACGTCTTTTACGCAGTATCTGCCATGTAAACACGCAAAGTTCTCCAGAGTTGAAATTGAACGAGATTTCTGAGAACATTACGTACAAACGTTTTGAAGACTTGTTTGTTTTTGTAGTAAATAAAATGAGTAATTGTGGTTTATTTATGCCGGTGATTATGCAAGATTGTGCAGAATCTGTGCTGAATTATTGAAAATGTCTTTTTTTTTTTTTTTTTTTTTTTTTCCCATCTCATTTAAAAAATCAGGATGAATCAAGCTTGAGCAAAGCTCCAACTGGGCCAACTGAATATGAGAAACGAAGAAAAGACCACATCTCCCATTTTATTCTCCGCCTGGCATATTGCCAAACGTAAGCATTTCTAAGAGAAGTCTTCATAGACGAACAGTAAAATGATTTATACTGAAAGATGTCGCAGGATGCCACCGTTGTCAGAGAACAACATATACAGCTTGTTGTTTGGGTTTCTTTTTCCATGAAAGGTTCAGGATAAAATGATGCTGTGCTTTATCACCATGTCGGTGCACGTCCAGCTGCTCACTCTTTGTTCCGATGAAGGTTTGGGAGTTAGCAGAAGCGTCTGATAGGTGAACAAAGATTTTAACTGAGGTTTAATTCTTGTTTCAGGGAGGATCTCAGACGGTGGTTTATCCAGCAGGAAATGGATCTTTTTCGCTACCGTTTCAACGAGCTTCCCTCAAAGTTCAAGACGGAATTTCTTCATAGAAATAATCTTAAATATGACACCGTAAGACTGGTTACTAACCCCTAATAGTGATGGATGAGAGAACCTGATTTCTTGACTCATTTCTTTATCGACTGTGAAGACGATGGCAAATCTGCAAAGGACTTTGAACTTAGTCAATTTTATCAAGTGTTGCTTTAAAATGCAAAATTGCAAGAATTCTTCTTGTTCATCAAGAGCATGCTAACAGTGCTGCTCACTTCATCTGCTGTAGCTGGAGATATGCTAATGTATCGTTAGAGATAAAACGATTGTAATCCAGCCTAAACTGTAAGTCAGTTTTTATTTCTTATTTTACTCGTTTTCAATTTGCTGCTTTTTGATGAACCAGCAGAATACCAGTGAATTGTTTGAGATCACACTTTTTACTAATGGTGAAATTTACCAGCTCTTCACTTGTCCTTTCTTTGTTTCACACTAAAGCTGAGAGCAGTTTCTATTATGTATTAAAAAGATATTAGTTTAAAAAACTCCAGTTAATTAAAGGTGTGTACAGATCTGAACAGCAGGTGGAGCTGGATACTCATAGATGGGTTAGAAGAGTCTCGAACCTGAAATTCATTATGCAGCTCATGTATGATGTTACAGCGTGTTTGTGTGTGTAAATATATGTAATTCTTTTCATGAAGCAGATGGTCAATGGGCTGGTATTTAACGCAAGTCTATTCTGGGTTTCATTGGCTGGTATTCTTCATTGTACAAATTAAAACCGAGCTTTTACAAAGGCTTGAATGATGATAATCCCAGTGCACAAGGACTGATAACAGTTTTCCCCAAAGGCTAGATGTAATTTTTATTCTTTTTTTTTTTTTTTTAACCACACACAAGCTCTGCTTTCATCTTCTAATTTGTGTAAACCATAGTCATTGGCTGGATTTCCATACATTTCTGCTGTAATGGGACGTTGTTGCATTAAGGGTAATGACCGGCATCATCCACTTTTTCTTCTCTGAAATTGTGCAGCCTTGTTTATGCATTTGCAGTAATTTCACTTAAGAAAAAACAGGTGTATGTTGAGATGATCACTGAATGTCCTGTTTTTCTCCCTTTGCCAGATAAGTGTGGAGGAAAAGAAGATTCTTAAAGAGCAACTCATAAACTCCAGTTATGGTGTTAGTGGAGCTACTGTTGTGGAACAGGACTTTTACAAAGTAAGATCGAGGTCTTTTCTTAACATATTGCAGTAATCAAGTCGTTCATTCCACTTCCGATGCTTTGATTTGGTTTGATTTGCATCTGATTAAACTGTCGGTATGACCTGCATCTTTTTCACTTGGCTTTTCTATTAAAGCCTTAAAGATGGGCCTGAACTCATGTCTGCTCAGAATGAGTTATAATCATATTTTTTATGACATAACTACGTTTAGTTTTACTTTAGAAATTGCCCACATATGTAAAGATAGGAACTTAAAATTCCTGCTGTGTTATCTAAACAGAAGCAGATGTTGAGAGAGACTTTTATCTTGATACAGGTTCCATTTCAAGATGCCCTGGATTTAGTAAGGACGAGGAAAGTCTTCTTGCAGGGCGGCTTTGCCTACATTCCCCACCAGGAAATTGTCACAATTGTTCTGAATGATTTCCGTACAAGACTGTCCAAAGCCCTCGCAGTAAGTCTCTTCTGTTACTTGGTCAGTCTTTAATCTCTCAACAAGTGGGTGAATATTTCCAGTTTTCTAAAAACAGTGGGAGAATGATGTTCCAGAATTCACCCAAACAGTGTTCTGTATGAATTCTAATGGACACATGCTGCTTTGGAAGTAGTAAAATGAAAAATATAAAAAAGTGCATCAGAACTTTGCCATGGAGCAGTGAAAGAAGGTGACCTGGTTTGAGGAATCATGTCTTTATTTACATCATGTGGAAAGTCTGGTTTGTGCCAAGTCATCTCAGTTCAACGTTATTTATAAAGCGCTTTTACAACTGTCATCGTCACTAAGCATCTTTACAGAATCCGGTTCTGAGCCCGTGGTGATCAAGCCGAAGGTGATGGGAGGAAAAAAACCTCCAAATACTGATTGCAGATGCAGTCTGGGTTCATTTAAAAGATCTGCACTTTTTTAACTCAGGGAGAGTAATTGCTAAAAGTCTGAATAAACAGACTTTTTTAGCCGAGACTTAAAGACTGAGACTATGTCTGAGTCCCGGACAGTGGCTGGAAGACCATTCCAAAGCTGGGGCTTTGAAAGAAAAGGCTCTTCTCTGTTGGAACCAGGAGATAGCCAGCATCTTGCGGTCTAAGTGAGCGTGGCAGTTCACAACTGGAGATAAGCTCAGAGAGATACTGGATTGATTCTCAATATCTGTCTAATGTGATCAGATTTTCTAGATCTAATGAGGAGTCTAGCTCCTGAAAGATGGAACTGGAGTTTGTGAGGGTTTCTACTGGAACATCCTGACAGCAGGGATGTCAGAGCTTGAGGAGGACTAGTAAAGATGTCGCCCCTTTGTCAGACTCCATCAGGAGATGCTTTACCACTTTTGCTAGTTTCGGGGCGGTGACGTGGGCGAAATCCAGATATGAGCACAACTGCTGGGCCACAGCTCTCGCCAGGAACTTTGATATAAATGACAAATTAGAAATTGGTCTAAATTTGATAACTTTAATGGGTCCAGATTTGGTTTCTAAAGTAAAGTCTTAATAACTGCTAATTTAATGCTTTTGGCACAAAGCCTGGATTGAGAGAAGTTTATTATTTCTAAAAGAGGTCTAATTATTACAGGCATGACCTCTTTAAATAATCTGGTTGGAACTGAATCAAGGATTCAAGTAGAGAATTTGGAGGATGAAATAGCTGAGATAAAGTCAGTCTAAAACTGGATTAAAGTAGGCTAACATCTCTGTTGGAATTAAGTTTGTCTATCTGTATCTGTTTCGGGAAGCAGACATGAAAGTGACTATTTGTCATTGTGAAGCACAGCACACAAAGTGCAACCTCTGCTTTTCACCCGTATACACACGTGCAGCAGGGGGCAGCTGTTTGAAGCGCCTTGGGAGCAGTGAAGGGGACGGTACCTTGCTCAAGGGTTGCTGAGTGCAACTTACCGGTCTGGGATTTTCACCCAAAACCTTTCGATCCTGGGGCCTTGTCCCTAAACACTAGGCCACCGCTACCTAGTATTACTACCTTTCTTCTGTGATGTTTTTATTATTCTTTTTTTTTTTTTTTTTTTTTTTTGCATATTATTGCAGCGTGATAGAAACTTAATTACAGGAGAAGCACTTTGCCTACAAAGTAAGCACTAAAAATACCAAACTATTTTTGAGTCCCAGACAAGCTTATTGTTAAACAAGTTTAGTAACAAAATTTCATCAAAGTAGTGCCTGCCAGTTAGTGAGACATTCTCTTCAAGGAGATTTTAAGCATATCTATTGGTTCCAGGATTTGAAAAAGTGGCTCAAGGCGTTGGGAGCCATTACTGATAATCAGCTCAGATTACTACGAAGACCTGCTGAAATGCCTTATCTATCCATACAGGTGATAGAAAATAAACTTTTTCATTTTTTATGGTCTCTTTGTGCAGTCTGTTATATTGAAAGCTGTTAGTAATAAAGCACACGATGTTTCTCATGTGGCATTGAGTGAATTCTCGTGTTAGTTTTTATTGGCTCTGCTCAATTAATGGGATTTGCATGTGCTGAGCGCGCGGTCATTCTCGTACACATGGTCAGGATTGTGGAAAGACACTAATTCTGGAGTTCATGAACAGACAGAAAATCTATAATGCAGTGATATTTTGCAGAGATTATTGTACTACATAGGCCAGCTTCATGCTTCTTTTCTTAATGGTTCATTAAAGCAACCCTCAGCATTTAAAGTGGTCCGTGCACACCACACGGCGTGCCTCAGCAATGCTCTCAGGAATCAGCAATCAGGAACGTGTACAATGAGCTCTTCTGCGATTCAGAACAAAGAAAAGTGGTGACTGTAGTGCTAAGAGTCATGTTTGATCATTTTTACTGTTTTCATGAACACCCACTCTAGTCTACAGGTAACGTCCCATCGTTCCCAGTGTGTTTAAAGAGGTGTTAAACTGAGCTTGAGCTCTCAGAATTATTCTGTTTGTAACTAGTAGGAACGGCTATGAAGAAGCTTTTGAGGTTATTGAGGGAAAAATATTAAAAATCAACTTTGAGATGATTTCCATCGGGACGTTGCTCTGTCACCTCACAGTGAGAAGGTCCTGGGTTCGATTCCCAGGCGGGGGAGGTCCAGGTTCTCCCCATGTCTGTGTTCCTCCAGGAGCTCAGGTTTCCTCCCACAGTCCAAATATGTACTCGTCAGGTGGATTGGAGATGCTAAATTAGAGAGAGAGAGAGAAAAAGAACTGTCCGAGGTGTTTCCCTGCCTTTCCTCCTCTTTGAGAGCTGGGATAGGCTCCAGCACTGGCCATGACCCTGGTCAGGACAAGCGAAAATGAGTGGGATGAGTCCAAAGATGCATGTATGGTTTAATACCCCTTTATTTTCCGTTTTTCTTTTTCTTTTTGAGACAGCATTGATAAAGTGTGCCGGCTGATACCAGACTTTTCCAAATAAACTGAGTTACTTTGATTTCTTTTTCATTTGCTTAATTAAACATTTTTCTCTTTTGTTTCCCTTTTTATTGAAGACAAACGTGTCTGTGCTACTTATGGTTAACAGTAATCGATGGCAAAAGGTTAATTAGATGACATGTAAGATTACTCCCAGTGCGACTTCAGTACTTCGTGTTTTATAATCGCTTCAAATGTTTCCCTTGGCTTCATATTCAGATTCTCCATATATGTGACCTTTCATTGAAATACATTTCATTAGAAGCACAGCGTATGAAGCTGTTACTAATACAATTTAAAGCAAAATTACTAGATTCAGTCCGTCTGGTTTCAAGCAATTTTTATTTATTTTTTTGTTTTTTTATCTTGATCCATCTGTGTATTAAACCTTGTCTTATGTTGGCAGATTGTTGTACATTTGGCAGAAACGGATGCATGAGGAAGAAATTAAGACTCTTGTCTCAGCTTGGCATGTTCTCACAGCCTGGCAGCTGAAACTTTTTTTTTATTTATTTATTTTTTTCTTCTTCCTCTACTCACAAAATATCAAACTATACCATCAATCAGAATTAGCCAGAAACAGTCGGACAGCTGGTGGGATGAGTTTTATTACAACTGAATGTTTTTGCTGTACTCGGAGAGCAGTCATATGAATGAGTATTCAGTGATCTTAGATCTGCCTGAGGTGGGTGGGTAGATACTGCTCGTCAGCAATCTGCACTACGTCAGTGTGTTGAAACTGTGAACTCGCGTATTAATCCTTCTTGGCAAATGAAAACACATGCTGCCTGCACATATCCCCGACGCCAGAGAAGGGAAATCATCCACTGGAAGAAAATGAAATGTGTCAATCTTCATATGTCCGACGCCTCCATAAATCAGGCTTGGAACGAGACATATGATGCTGTGAATAGTTTCCAGTAATGCTGAAATCAATTGCCAGGTTGAAAATCTATTCTGACACTTCAGATGAGGGTCTCCACCTCCTGTTTCAGTTTCTCACCGTTTGGTGGATTGGGGGGGGGGGCAAAAAAAATAAAAAATAAGTTGGCAGGTGGTGGACATCCAGTGCATCAGCTCAGGCAAACGGGCACCAGAAACTGTTGCTGGTTAATGACCGAACTTACGAGAATGTGTTGCTTTTAGAAAAATGCCTTGTCCAGTCATCTGTTGCTAATTGAGTCTTAGATTGTTATTTGTTATGGATGGATGGATGGATTGGCAGATGTAGCGAGATTTCGATTAAAATGACGTTTACCAGATTTTACGCCTGCCCCATAAATGCACGCTATATTGCCTACCATCAATTCTTTATCACATTAATGTTCATCCTTTAAAATTAGACTGGCTGTTTTTATTCTTGTGCTTTTAGGCCTCATGTTTGTAAATTACCTGTTCTCCGTTCGAAAAAGTGAAGTGAAAGTGACTATTTGTCATTGTGAAACACAGCACACATCGAAAAGCAACCTCTGCATTTAACCCACATGCACATGTGCAGCAGTGGGCAGCTAGATCCAGCTCCCAGGGAACAGTGATAGGGACATTACCTTGCTCAGGGCAACCTACTGGTCCTGAACCCACATCCTTCCGATCCTGCGGCCTGGTCCTTTCCCACTTCTGGCGGTCAGGCTTGTTGCTGGAGAGCTACATTTGTGTCTATGGAACAAAATGCATATTTATTAGGGATTCTTTTGCATCGAATTCAAGAGACTGATCAAGTGATCACAGATTAATGCTGTGTGGGATTGTTGTATCGGCTAAATCCACTGCTGTCAGTCTTGGAAGACAGTGCAGTTTTATTTCTATAGCACCTTATAACGCTTTACGATTGGGGAGCGATAATAAACGCATTTTAAGAATCAGGTAAAACGTGGGGAGGAGAAGCAGAGAGAGAATAGGTTTTTAATTGGGTTTGAAAGTAGGGAGAGAGGGCATTCAAGATTCTGTGGATGAGAGTTCCACAGCTTGGGGACTGCAACGCAGAAAGCCCTGAAGCTGATAGTGGACAGTCTGAATTTCGCGACAGACAGCAGGTTGGGAGTAGAAGATCTGAGGGTGTGGGTGAGAGAGAATGGCTGGAGTGTTTCTGAGAGATAATGAGGAGTGAGGCCATGAAGGGCTTTCCATGTAAAGATGAGTATTTTAAACTGAATACGATATTGAACAGGGAGTCAGTGAAGGTTAAGGAGGACAGGAGTGATGTGTGATGAAGGTTTAGTGTGGGTGAGAACTCCTATACAGGAGACGAGTTATACATTTACCTGGGAGACCAATGAACAGAGCATTGCAATAACCGAGCCGTGAAGAAATGCATGGATAAGCATTTCTGCATCATTTGTGCTGAGAGCAGGGCAGAGACGTGCGATATTACAGAGGTGAGACAACGTTGTCTTTCACACAGTTTGTGGTCTTCAGAGGTTCGTGCGGAATCAAAGATTGAGTACAGTGGGTGATGGTTAAATAACAGTGCTGCTGAAAACCAGGTTAGGGTTTCTATAAGATGAGGTTATTGATTTAGGACCTAATTAATATGAGATTAGTTTTCTGTATTAAGCTTCAGGAAGTTGGCATTCATCCAAAGCTGAAGGTCTTTAAGTAGAGAAGGAAGGAGGGGGAACAGTAGTAGGGGGCTTGCAGCTGATCTAGACTTGGGTCTCGTCAGCGTAGCGGTGAAAACAGACCATGTTGGTGGATGATTTGCCCCAAGGGTAGCGTGTAAATGGACAAGAGGAGAGGTCCTAGAACTGACCCCTGTGGAATGCCACAAGTAAAATAAGTCAAAGAGGATTTATGCTTGGAAGAAGTGAATTGCTGTCTATCTGAGGGATATGTACGTAACCGAGAGAATGCAGAACCAGAGATCCCAATAGCAGAGAGTCTGGAGAGAAGGAGCTCGTGGCAGACAGTATCAAAAGCACGGCTGAGGTCATGGAGGAGAAGAATGGTAAAAGCTCCAGTATCAGCAGTTGAAAGGAGGTCATTAACTAGCTTCAGAAGTGCTGACTCAGCACTATGAGACGGGCGAAAGTCAGACTGAAAACTTTCATGTGGGTTATTAGTGGCAAGATGGGATTATAGCTGGGAAATGACAAACCTTTGAAGATGTTTTGCGATATATGGCAGATTTGAGATGGCTCTACATTACTAAAACCTGATGGATCAAGAGCAGGTTTTTTTGCACTGCAGTGACTGCTGCAGTTTAACATCGGGTGGAACGACGGCAGAGAACTCTACAAGCTGAAAATTCAGAGAAATGAATTGTGTATGTCGGACAGACCAGGCAACAAGAAGGTTGTCTTTTGAGGAGTGTTTGTCGAAATGTGTCAAGATGTACAGATTTTTTTTTTTCAGGTTCAGCACTGTTGCGTTCCCCTTTTAAGTCTTGGTCCCTCCCACGGTTTCTTCCTCCAGTTTTAGGGAGTTTTTCCTTTGTTGCCATGGGGTTATTCACTTGGGGTTCAGACGCGGATTCTGTAACACTGCTCTGTGATGACAGTTGACAAAAGTGCCATATAAATAAAACTGACGCGTGTGTGTGTGTGTGTGTGTGTGTGTGTGTGACCATGCAGAGGACGCTCAGTAAATTATACACCTGCAGTCAGGGTGGAGGAAGCCTGGACGTAGGATACTCAGTTGTGGACCTAGAGGTTGTAGGTTTGAGTCAGGCTCTCCAGGATCTTTGACTTGGGTTTTTGGGCCTCGCTAACACATTAGTCGTGTCTCTCTGTTTAAGAGGGTTTGATAATTACTGTAAATCAAAACAATTTGATCAGGGGGGGAAAAAAGTATGTATTATGACTGCTTTATCAGATCCACCTATAGATGTGTATTTAAGTGTGTGTGTGTGTGTATACAGTACTGTGCAAAAGTTTTAGGCAGGTGTGAAAAAATGCTATAAACAAATAATGCTTTCAGAAATGGAAGTGTTCATTTATTTTCGTGAATGAACAAAAGAGAATCTAAATCAAATCAGTTTTTACCAATCAAATCAATCAAATTTGGTATGACCACCCTTTGCCTTCAAAACAGCATCAATTCTTCTAGGTACATTTGCACACAGTTGTTGAAGGAACTCGGCTGGTAGGTTGTTCCAAACATGACTGTTTCAACCTCCGTGTGACGTTGATGATCATCAGTACCTGTTTGGTAAAACTGGTTGATCAGACACCGACTATAATCCTACAGAATCCCTGACTTTGTGCAAGTGTACCTAGAAGAACTGATGCTGGTTTGAAGGAAAAAGGTAGTAACACCAAATACTGATTTGATTTAGATTTTTCTTTTGTTCGCTCACTTTGCATTTTGTAAATTGATAATGATTGATAAAACTGGTTCTCCACAAAATATTATTTAAGAACCAAAACTAAACAACTAAAACTATGAAGACTGAAGTCTATGCTCTGAACATCGTTTAAGTTTTAGTTAAGGATTATATCCGTAGATTGTAAGGCAAGTTCATTATTATATAGTACCTATCATACATTTTTTTTTTTATTCCTCCTTTTTCTCATTTGCAATGCACTTTGAATAACTGCAAAGTATTTACAATATAAGAGAATAGAAACTGATGTGATTAAAACATCAATAAAACAATGGAGTAAACGAGAAATTAAACAGGAGAGTAAAACAGCTGTTTGAACACGAAGATTAATGAAGTGTTTTTTGCCCATTTTCTTTCCTTTTTTGTCCATATTTGTATAAATATTGTAAACGTTCATTGATAATATATGAATATATAATGTATAAATTATAAATGTTGAAAAGTGAAAGTGACTACCCTCGTCATTGTGAAACGCAGCACAGCACACTGAATGTATGCGTTTCACCCATACACACACGTGCAGCAGGGGGCAGCTATTGAAGGCACCCGGGGAGCAGTGACTGGGACAGTACCTTGCTCAAGGGTACCTCAGGGCATCCTACTGGTGAGAGAATCGGACCCACAATCTTACGATCCAGGGCAACTCCCTGACCACTAGGCCTCCGCCGCCCCTCTGGCTAAGTGTGCACAGAAAGCTTCAGCTGAGAAAGCGCTAATGGCTGAGAGAATCCCTGGTTGTGATTAATGTCTGTTACAAATGCTTCAAACAAGTGTTTAAGAAGAGCTGATGTGCAAATGAATGCTCCCGTCTGGAGGATAATGACAAAGAGCCTTGAGCTCAGTGCAAATTGAACAAGCTAGTCCGAATAGTATCCGTTGTACTGCTTAAACAATGAAACGAATGTATTAAACATTGTTTTAATATAACCAGTTCATGAAATGCTTAAAGCAGAATTATATAGTTCTTATGTTCTCAAAGCACAATAGCAAATGACTGAAGGACACGGTGCAGCGTCTCACGTTGTGTTTGTAGTCGAGGCATTGGACTTGAAATCCTTCGGGGTTTCCCCACACGGGTTCGAATCCTCCCGACTGCGAGAAGCTTTTGGGGCAGCGGTGGTGTAGCGGTCAGGGACCAGGCCCCAGGATCAGAAGGTCATGGGTTTGAATCCCAGACCAACAGATTGCCTTGCGGTACGCTTGAGCCGCTCTCTGCTGAACTGTGGGGGGGGGGCAAATGCAGAGATTTCATAGTTTCACTGTGTCCATGTTTCACAAGGACAAATGGTTACTTTCACTTCACTAGTGTTTTCTAAAGTTTGTCTTTTTTGCAATAAAATGTTTTAGAATCTCTTAAAATTGACACTTGCAATGGGCATTTCTAGCAGGGCAGAATTGTGACTAATGGTGGAGGATGTAGCGACTTGTAGAGTCATTCAGTTTTTCAGGACGGCACACTCTACTGCACATGTCTCTGGAGATGTGAAGCCTGCTGTGGCTGAAATAGTTGAACTTACTACGCCGGCGTTGTCCATGTGCTTTTTGATGTAATATTTCAACAGTAAATAGAAAATTCTCAGCAAGTACTGGAGTGGTGGTTTTACCCTTGGGAATTCATTTGTGTCTCTCTGGGAGATTGCTTTTTCTCTTGGCTTTGTCATATGTCCTGTCCTGATTAATGATGAAATGGGCTTCTTGTGTAAAGCAGATAAAAAAGGTTGTTTTGTTCTGTATGCTCTTCTGGGAGGAGCAGTTTGGCTAGAATAGACATTTTTCAGACCTGTGCTTTCATCACTTTCAGCATTGGTTTCTTTTTCATTTAAATGCAGTTCGAAGAACACTTTAAGAGAACTTTTTCATGTTTGGAGAAAGCTGAACCTGTTGTCACGTGTCCACACCATGACCTACACCGGGACTCGGCTCATTTACAGGTTGCGTTATCAGTTCGTTGTCTTCTTAGCTGTCCAACTCACAAAAAGCAAGTTAGGGACTAGGCCTCAAGATCGGAAGGTCATATGTTCAAATCCCAGACCAGTAGGTTGCCCTGAGGTACCCTTGAGCAAGGTACCGTCTCCATCACTGCTCCCCGGGCACTGTAAATAGCTGCCTCCTGCTGCACAGGGTGTTTGGAAATGGAGAGAATGTATTTCGTTGTGGTTCACCGTGTGCTGTGCTGTGACTCACAATGACGATTAGTCACTTTCACTTCACTATATGGTGGCGAGGATTCATTCCTAGTGTTTGGTTATAACAAAGCATGTGCTTGTGTTCTGACCAAGGTAAAATTCTAAATCTGAGTCTGGCAAGAATCCGATCATCGACGTAAGTGTCGTATGAAATTTTAGGTTCTAAAAGAAGCATTTTGACAGTAAGATACTGGTTTCTGCTACGTTTGCTGCATTTTGCCTCTTAACAGAGGTCTGCAACTCTTAGCCATTTAAATCACAAGAAAACCATCGAGTGTTCTCTTGATTTCTTCTACCTGGCAGAAAAGCTGAAGCTTTTTTTGTAGACTTTACATTCCAAAGAGGATTTAGTATTGGATTAAGGAATTTCCACAGTTTTGTAGAAATATTTGCAAATGATAATTTGGCCCACAGTGGAGTGTAAAGCATTCAGCAGCTCATAAATTATTCTGATAGAATTTAATGGACAAACCTATAAACCAATTCCTACTGGTCTTAATGGCACAGCTGGAGGATAAATGTATGTAAAAGTTGGTGCATACGCTGCTGTGACAAGATTTAAATAAATGTAGTGTCTTTTTTTTTTTTTTTTTTTTTTTTTTAAATGCTGCCACTATTTAAAAGCCTTGAAATTGTGGAAATAGAGCATATGATGGATCATTAACTGCTTAGAAGGTGGTGATGGAACTTGACTGAGGGATTCTGGTCTGTCTTCTCTTTGTGGGTGTGAAATGTTTCCTAGGAGACTGGCTAGCACGCTGTCGTCGCCCATCAACCACCCACTTTTGAAATGCAGTTGTCGCTTCATTTTAACCATTTTTTTTTTCCCCCTCTGTCCATCAACGAAGCCTGAGCTAATACACTGCTTGATTATTTCAGAGCCGTAATTGCTGGAGGTAAAAGCTTCATCTTTTGCTGTTGTGACAACACTTTGAAGTTCGCTCTAGCTTTATCACCACGCCTGCTGCTGGGCTGCTGTTACAGCAGCTAATTATTTCCGTGTTGTTGAAGATCTTTTTTCTTGCAGTTTCATTATGTTATGCACGTGTGTTTAGTGCTGATTTTGAAAAGCTCCCAGTTTAGATACTACTGCTGGGGCAGCGGTGGCCCAGTACAGGAGGAACTGCAGTGATCACCACTTTTTATCAGTAAGGATCAACACCTCCTACTTCATCATGCTTTCAGAGTTTTTTCTGCAGTACGAGAAGCTGCCCCAGTGTGTATGATGGAACAGTGTACTTGACCAGTGAACGTAACAAGGGGCCGACTTAAATGAAATGCTTTTCAGTGATTTGATTTACTTTGTTTTGTGCCAAGGTTGTGGTTAATCCCTAAAGCTCTCCGTCAACACTATCCTCTGAGTGTTTGACCAGGAATAGATGAGAACGTTCTCCCTACTTGAAGTTTTTTTAATTGAGGTTTATATGGTAATTGATTTTCTTGAAATCAGAGCTAATAGAGAGGCAGGCAAGAATGTAAAGTGGTTTAGCTATAAAGCAGTGTGCTTATGAACGTGGTCTAGTAAAGGGTTTAATAATAATTCAACTTCAATTAAGCATTATAATTGAGATCTTCAAGTAGAAGTCCGATTTCCGGCTATGCACAGTGTAGAAATGTAAATGGTCCCCTGTGCAATTTAAAGCAGTCAGCATACTGCACGGTTTGCCAAGCTTTAATGCCAATGCAGCGTTTCTCCTACTGTCCTTGAAGTGCAGCACATTTGCATCAAATGGCATTTTGCTGTAATGCTAACAAGACAGTTGGGGTTTCCATCCACTCGGCGACTGAATGGCTTTTAATGTTTAACATTAAATTCTTTGGAAATTCGCAGGATTCTGCTTATACAGGGGCAGTAATGCCAGCAGGACTGCGGCCAGCGGCCAGTCAGTCTCACTTGTGTTCAGTTCGGCCTTAACGATTTTGATTTAAGTTACACTTAATATGGATTTAGATGGCTTTGTTGCACAAATCCACTCCTAGAGTGTGTGAAAGGTGTTGAAAGTACAGTATCGGTCAGTATAGTCTCAGAACGCTGTATGAAAACGAACGTAACGCGAGCGTTTCGGTTCCGATACCTTGCTTGATTTCTTCAGGCTCGCTCATCTTTTGTATTTGTCTGCACTAAATCTGCTTAACAGTGTAATTTTAGAGAATTGAGATCTTTAGACTTATATAGAACTTAAATGTGATTTTTATATTTTTAGTGTTTCACCCCTTTTAATGTGGCACTAAGACTAAATGCTGTAGTTAAAAATGATCGGAGCACAAAATGCAAAATATAATATTTATATTTGAGAATAGAATTTGTAATGAGGCATCTTCCACATCAGCCCATTAATCACGCAGTTCCCATAAGTATGTAATATTGTAGCAGTTGAGCAAAGACTGTAGGCTTATATTAGAGCTTCGGACAGGTAACTGCAGTTCATTGGTCTGGTGTTTTGATTGCATTTAAAAAAATATATATTTTTTTAACATTTGAGTCATTTTGATAGAGTATATGTTGAGTATAGAATAACAGCTGGAACTGGACAGACCTTTATTTTTGTCTAGAACTCAGTAAAAGCATTTAGGTTTTGGGCCCTCAGTGTAGCCTTGTAAAAGAATATGTGTAACGTTAGTTGCTCAGGCAGTCTTTTGATGTGTTGTGGTGGGTTTTAGAATCTCCCCCGACCCCTAGATGTATTTCCATATCTTTGTTGGACAGATACCCCTTCATGGTTCCAGACAGTTAATCTTGTCAAGTCAATTTTGGTATTACTGATTGCTTATCAAGACACTGGTGTCTCTGTCAACAAGGGTAAGATGACTTTGCTGCCAATTTCCAGACCATGGTAATCCAATACTCAATATCGCCTATCTGGGGATTTAGGAACGCAACAGCAGTTGTTTTCTTTACAGCGTCTGCTTATCCATCTTTAGAACTGTGGAAGGGTCTGTTCAATAAGTTATCAGCAAATCTTGATTTATGTAACACCAGGAAAATTACCTGAAGATCAGAGTCATAGCCCAGGACAGCATTTATGTCCTTTTATATCGCGTTCATTCAGAGTTTGTGAATTTTATAGGGGCTGTAATGAAACACAGCAGCTCTTAGTTTGCATTAAATGCAATGCAGTGTGAATTGAAGGAACTTTCAAGCAAACCTGCATTGAAATAATCCATCAGAATAATTCAGTGGTAAGATGGAACGTTAACACTTCCATATTACCATCTAAGCAGGATCCCGGTCACATCCTGATTCCCAGAATGAGTCTTGCTTCCAGTCACCCACCCTGATGGCAAAATCCCTCTCACCGTGTAACACGGTCCTTGGCAGGATCTCAAAGGGCAGCCTGAAAGTTTAGGTCTTTGTCAAGCATATTGCTCTTTAATATCTTCTGTTACTCCACACTTGAATCACCATCTGGCTGGTGGAACTCATTAGCTTTTTCTGTCTCTGCCTTTTTCTCCTTCCTTCCACTGCCAGGTCTTGTATGAGTGACTGATAAAAATGTGTGGTCAAAGGTTTTCTTAATATCAGGCTGGTCAGACCATTTCCAAAGCCTGCTTGAAGCTCAAGGGCAGTTTTCAGAGCACACAGACTCCGTAGAGGTATTTAATTTGTGAGTTTTTGAGATCTGTAGAGAGTTTTTTTGGAGAGCTGGTCACCCTGAAAAAATATAGATTTTTCAAGAATAGTGACTCATTTTTCTCCTTTCTCTTTAATCCTCCAGTTTGAAATTCTGCTCCCTGCAGTGCTTGTTGTAGCCGAATGGGGGCGCTGTCTCTTCATAATATTGAGTGTGTTCTCCGTTCTCACTGAGACAGTGTCCCCAGGTTGTTGTTGTTGTTATTATTATTATTGGTAATTTCAAATGGTGATTATTAATTTGAGCATCACGGTATAAAAGGTGAGAATTTGTTTTCACTCCCTCTTTGTCTGAGTTACTTATTTCCAATATGAAGATTCCAGTTTCATTTGTCATCGCTGAAGTATTAAGACATTTTTCCAGTTTGGCAGAAAGTGCCTGCTAAAGATACGGATTTGTTTAATTATCAGAAGAAGAAAAGCCCATAAGAGTCTGACCTGCTATTGATCAGTTTCTACCTTGAAATGGAAGCTTTTGTGTTTTGACTTTCCAACGGCTGTGAGCGGCAAAGGATCTCCTAATGCCGAGAAAAAGCTGATCACAATCTGTTGGTCAATAAACCAATGAAGCGGACACCGTTCCTGCTTTGCCAGTCCTTTGTCACTGAATGCGTTGTTTTAACCTCTATGGAAACACGTGTGTGTGTGTGTGTGTGTGTGTGTGTGTGTGTGTGTGTGTGTGTGTGCTTGCTAGCAGTTACAAAGTGAGCAGTGAAAAATCAGAAACGTGACACTGAAATCTGGGATATTTCAGTTCTGTATATCTATTTAACAGTGAGGATCTCGTTTTCGGAGGGTCTGTATGATGGATGTGTAAAAGACTGTATGCTCTCTTGTAGCGGTTTAATTTCACGTAGGTTGAAGGCATTGGATATGCAGAAACAGGGAAGCTAAAACTGTGTCCACATTGTTACCAGGATCAATAGCTAATTGTGCCCCGACTAGGCTCAGCGCTCCGTGCCAGAGCTCCGTCCATTAGCACATCACAGGGAGGCGATTTTAATTGGGCAAATATAAAGCTAATGAACACCTCATAAAGTCTTATTTGCACAAATTCTAGCCAGAATGTTTCAGAAAGCAGTGAAATCTTTGTGGAAAGTCTGTGTTCATAATGATTTTATATCAATTAATGCTAATGTTTTAATAAAGTGGACAAGACTGAACACCCACAGTGCAAGTTGGTTTTATTTGCCACTTTTTGATGATGCTGTTGTTAAGATGCGTGCGTTTTGTCTTTTAAAAGTCTGAAAATGTTTCTGGTATGCCATGCCTAGTTGCATTTATTTAATGCATTTATTGCAAATATGAAGTGAAAAATGAACGCTGGTACTGTTTGCTTTATCATGTATTTCCAGATATATCAGGTATGTGCTTCTTCTTGGAAGGCATGGACTTGACCAATCGAAGGAGCACACCAGCCTGGATTTTGCAGGGGCTCCATAGAGTACTGACCATTTGTCCTTACAGCAGTGGCCAACTGTGGCACTTTCTTCTGTTTGACTTTCTTTCCAATTATCCGGATCACCGACATGGCAGCGGTGAAGTGATGATACTGCCTCCCCCTGACCGTTAGTGAGCCATTGTGAACGGTCTGTGCAGTTCTAATGGCTTCTCACTGTCATTACAGAGAGCATCTCATTAAATGAGCATTAAAATGTAGGCTCTCCAATCTGGCTGTTTTACTCATATTGTTTTATTTTTTTGCCTGTTGACTGAATTCATTATTCGTTCAAGTGTGATCCTAACAAGCGGAATGACTTTCAAATGCCGAGGCTCAACATTGCTTCTGTTTTACGGCGCGTTTGAGGTCCGAATAATTTAACATGGTGGATTATAAGGGATACCACTGAGAGCGTTTTACTAATGTGACCAATGTGTGTCCATCCTCGTAGACAAATGACTCTTACTTCACGCATCTTTTAGAGACGTGAACGTTTATCTCTGAGCGGGGAAACATTTAGAGCCCACTGAATATGTTGCTGCCTTGAGTTAACCGATGGGTTCCTACTTTGGGGAAACCTTCTGGGAAGTTCCTGAATCCTTTTTTCTGTTGTCCATCATTGATCGCTTTCCTTTGGTAGCACTGCTTGAACTTAACAGCTGCTTTTTTTCAGTCATGTTATGAAGGTTGGTTAAGGTGGATCTTTGACAGTGTCGAGGACACATCGAGGCACTTCAGCGTTCGCGCTGCAAATAAGTGGCCTCTGAATGTGGAGCGAATGATCGGATCACAGTGCGGCTCAGAGTGGCATTGTTCTCCATTCAAAGCTGTACTTAGTGCGGTGATCAGATCATCCTCATGGCTGGATCATGCGTCTTAATGTTATAACAGGGTCTCTTTAAGTACATTTGCTGACACTTCCTGGAGCATCACTAGTTATGTGCTAAGAAGCACCAGCAGATGTTCTTCTAGAGATCAGTGCTCCCTTAAAGTATGGCTCCCAATCACCTGGGGTGGTAGCGGTGGCCCAGGGGTTAGAGGACTGGGCCTCCCAGGATCTGAGGGTCATAGGTTTGAATCCTAGACCAGTAGGTTGCTCTGAGGTACTGTCCCCATCGCTGCTCCCCGCTGGATGTAGGATGCTGGACGTAGCTGCCCCTGCTCTGTGTGTGTGTGTGTGTGTGTGTGTGTGTGTGTGTGTGTGTGTGTGTGAGAGAAATGCAGAGAACGTTGTTTCAACGACAATGTCACTTTCACTTCACATGGCACAGGCTTTCAGAGGTTTAAGGAGCTGTGTTGGACATAATGCACCAGTAGAGCCTTGTTTAAAAATCAGACACTGACTTTGTGTCACATACTGACAGCTCATACTCGTCTCTCTCTCTGATTCAACATTCCACGATCAGGCCCGTCATGATCGTGAAAGTGTAGCTCATACAGTTATAAATAATTGCAAAGCAAGCCCTCTGCTGCCCTCTCAATGTACAGCTTTGTTCTGCATAAGAACCATGTCTGAATAAACTTTCTGCTTTCAATTACGCTCAAGCACTTGCCTCAACTTGGTGGAAAATAGAAAATTACAACGCTGTGGTAAATAAATCCGGTCATCTTTATTAATTTTGTTGGTCAAATTACCGTGATCAGGCAATTATGCAATAATTATAAGAAGCCTTTGGTCAGGGTGGTGTTATCTTCCTGATCATCTCCGCAGTTTGACTGGAGAGGGGGGATAAACCAGTGCTTCCTAGAAAGTAATTCTTCTTGAGAATTAAAATAAATAAATAAAAGGTTGCTGTCTTTATCTAGCCCATCGCATTTACACTGTAGTGTTTGGAAAGATATAAAAAGCTGCTTGGGAAAAAAAAAAAAGTAAAGATATGGATTTCATGAGCAAAAGCTAACATCTTGTTAAAGGAAAAAAATTATAGCTAAGCATCCTTCTCCCCATGTATTCATTTCATGACTGTATACCAGAGCGTTTTGCAAAAATGAGAGCAGATTTATGTTGTTTGGCAACATATATAAACATCTGGTTATGCAGCTGTAAAAATAAGCTTAACCTTGTGACCCTCGCGATGGTTTCATGTGTTTACAGCTGACCGCACGATCCTTACCGGCTGTGCAGTCTGATGAACGGCTCCAACCTCTGCTGAACCACCTCAGGTAAGTGACTTCATTAGAGCCGTTTTTCTGCTCCTCTGTTGTAGCGCTCTATTATTTATCATCTCAGTGTGGTCGTTAGTGTCACCTTTCATAAGTCAATGGCTGTGCTGCTGTGTGAGGAGAAGGTAATGCAGGGTTTTTTCATTTTGAGGTTAATTATTTGACCAAGTCCTTACTCGTGCACGTGTTTTCCTTTTGCATTTTCCAATGCTTGTACGGAGATCATCTCGCTGATATCCCCGATTGGCAAGCACATCTAACACTATTGACAGGCACAGAATGATTCTGCAGTCCCTTTCGACCCATGTAAGTGCAGCTGTGCTCTAGTCACACCGTGGGGAATGTTCTCTGGGACCCACTGATGCTGCAGAAACGTTGTGGTTAATATGAATTTGCACATGCATTGACAGCTTGCCTGTTGGCTTCTCTTGTTTTGTGCGTCTTGTTCTTTCATGCTGTTCTGTTCGTTCGTTCAACTTTTGTGCATGACCTCAGCGCAATGCCTGTGATTCATTCTGGGCCCTGCACCTGTAAACCAAGCTGAGCTGAGTGGACCTGGTCTAGAGGGTATGCTGGTGTATATTAAAAACCCCAGCCTCAAGCTCGTTTACCTTCCACTGCCTGTCCACCTCCACCACGTCCACGCTTGAGTGTGTTTTGTCTGTCCTCTCTTCTGTAGAAGAAAGGAACAAAAGGCACGATGCCTGACTGACACTACAGCCCACAGCCATTCCATCTGCCTTCAGATAGCCCCCCGAACGCAGCCGCTTTAATTGGATATGTCTGTTGAGAGCGCAGAGGAAGCACTCGTGGCAGTGATTTCTTGCTGTAAGGTACTTTTGCTGTGTGTCATCACTGGCCTGGCTAGATAAGACTAGTTGCACGAGCCGGTGTGACCCTGAGCAGTGTGCGGACGTGCTCCGTTGTGGATTCAATAGAGGACTGTCCACAAAATGGTCGTCTGGCAAGGACACAAACTTCCATGATATCAGTCTTCAAGGAGTGGAATGCTGATTCTTTTGAAGCAGGATGTTTCATGCCGAATCTCAGGGCTTCCACTTGGTTAGCTTGTCCCAACAGAAGATCAAATGATACAAATGGTTTAAATGGTGGAAAAATGGAAGTTGATCACTGGGTGACCCTGATGTGATTGCATATGTGAAACTGATATTTTCTCAGTGATGCATGGTGTGGTGGTGGTGGTCTAGTGGTAGGATACTCGCCTGTAGACCAAGAGGTTGCAGGTTTGCAGTCCCACCATTGGGTTCCTGAGCAAGACCCTTGACCCCAAGGTGCTCCAGGGGGACTGTCCCTGTAGATAAGAAATGTAAGTCACTCTGGATAAGCGTCTGTGTCTCTGTCCCAGTTGGTTGGCTTATGAGGTTTACTTGGTGGAGCTCCTGACAGAAAATAAATAGGAGTTTTTCCAGTTTCTACGAGGGCCTGTTTAATTGGTCACGTCCTTCTCTCTCTCCCTTTTGCACTTTTGCATTGAGAGAGGCTCCAGCACCCCCTGCGACCCTGGTTTGGACAAGTGACTCAGATAATGGGTGGGTGGATGGATGGATGGGTGGATGGATGGGTGGGTGGATGGATGGATGATGTAAAATTGGCATCATGGGGCAACACATTACATTAAATTTGCAGCATTTAGCAGACGCTTTCATCCAGGGCAACTTCCATGTCCTGATTACAGGGACGGGACGGTCCCCCCCGAGCAACTCTGGGTTAAGGGTCTTGCCCAGGAACCCAATGGTAGTTGCGCTAGAGGTGGGATTTGAACCTGCAACCTCTTGATCCATTGGTTTGTAGGCAGGTACCCTTCCACTAGACCACCAGCACCCTAGTAAATTAAAAAAGCAATATTACTCAGATTTTCATGTTGATATGACTGTACTTCCCAATGCTATCTGGAGCGCCAATAAATTGTGGCTGCAGTAATAGCAGCTATTTTTTCCACAATGATTATGTGCTTGCATCTTTTTTAATTTAGTAGTTGTGTCACCATCACACTGTGCAACCACTAAAACACGCAGCTGTTTAGCGTCCTCTGTTCTGTTCGTCTTGATGAGTTTTCCTCCCCAGATTGGTGTTTTAACTGGTGGTTTTTCTTTGGCGAATGTCAGGCAGTGATTATTACCTGCACCTATTTTTGCAAATGTGTCTGAATGTACCAATTTTCTTTTATCCAAATGGAAAATTGTGCCTGAAAGTCATATTTTTATATTTCAATCGATAGCCTAAGACAAAGTAGTTTTATAATACTATATGTTCAAAGATGGGACCATTCCAGGGTTTGATTCGCGAGACTTGTCGGAATGCTTCAGCTGGTCTAAAAATGGATTCCTGTAGCTGTCTCTCAGCATATCTATCACAGTTGGGTCAAATATGTGGAATAAAAATAGATTTGCTTCTTAAAGAAAAAGATTTTGATATATGCAACTCCAAGTCATTCCTAAATTATAATCTTGGTATTGTGTAGTTTAGAGGCTGAAAGCTTGATTTCCTCTCTTAGTGGTTCTGCTTTATCTTGCAGCCATGCCTATGTGGGACAGGATTACAGCATCCAGAAGAACATTGGGAAGATTTCCTTGGAACAGATTGATCCAGTGAGTACTCATGGGATATGATGCAATTCAAATGTAACAGAAATACACACATTAGCATGTTTGACTTCTCCATTATTTGACACTTTTGGGCTGATTTATTTATTTATTTATTTATTTATTCATTCATTCATATTTTCTCCCCGCAGTTCATTTTGTTCCCAATGGCAATCCCACATGTAACAAGACACACACGTTTAACAATCGAGCGAGTCCCGTCAGCAGTGTTTGGAATGCTCCGTATCTTAAAGGGACGTTGTGCTCGTTGTGTTTTGGTGAGAGTGAGCGTCCTCTCCTGTAGAAGAGCTGTCTAGACTGAAATGTGTGTTGCCTCTGCGTGTGTTGTCTATTTGCCATCTCGGAGGCGACTGCTGTTCCAATTAAGTGGCCTGTCAGCTCATGCAAATTTTGTCCTTCAGTCTTTACTTTTATTTAAGCACATTAAAATCGAGACACTGTGTTCTTTGAAATTAGGACTGTTTATAATGAAAACAAACCCGAATTTAGTCAGCTGGTGATTAGCTGCTTCTTCTTTAGTATGTAAAGCTGTTTCATGACATGACTTCATGTTCTCTCTCTGTTGGGCACATCCCAGTACATTCAAGTGCAACTTTTTAAATAATTACAAACAAGCTATTGGCATCTTTTTGTCTTTTTAGTTATCTTCAGGAGTCATTTCTGTTCTTTTTAATTGAGGTTTTAATATTTCCTGTTGTCGGTGCATTGTGAAGGGTTTGGCCAGGAAATGCAGTGCTGTTGCTTCTGTCCGTTAAGAGGCCGTTTGCTGTAATATGTGAATAGCCCTTCATCCCATCGTCTCTTCCTCTTTCAGCTCTCGGGGAAGTCCTTCCCCTTGTGCATGAGGCAGCTCCACAAGGCCTTGAGAGAAAGCCACCATCTGCGCCATGGCGGCCGCATGCAGTACGGCCTGTTCCTCAAGGGCATCGGCATTACCCTGGAACAGGCCCTTCAGTTTTGGAGGTCTGAATTCATCAAAGGCAAAGTGGATGCTGATAAGGTTGGTCTTTATCTACCAGAGTCACTTGTTCTTGTTTTTCCATTCTTGTGATCTTTCTTGCTGACTTACTTTTGTGTGTGTATATATATGTATTGTGTGTGTGTGTGTGTGTGTGTGTGTGTGTGTGTGTGTGTGTGTGTATATATATATATATCTCTCACTTTTTAAAAATTTTCTTCCCCCTTTGTCCTTCTATAATTCTCAAGTAATGAAGGTCACTTGGACAGATGAGTGTGCTCATACTGACGGTGATGCTGGAAATAATTGGGTAGCCATCCTTTGTGTCCTTAATTATGAAATTCTGGAGAATGCACTGTTTTTGTGTCCATGGTACATTTAACAAGAAAATTACACTCCCAGACTGAGCCCTCCATTTCTCTCTTCCTCTCGCTCTCAGAGTGAATGTTTATTCCCAATTGCTTCTCAATCAGGGAGACGTTAATGAAATTCACATCCTTACCTGAGAATGCCTGTCCTGTTGGGGACGCATTTGAATATAATCAGTTGCCTCACGAGAGTCAAGTGCTCACATACTGAGTGCAGAAATCTCCCATCATTTTTGCCAAATTGCTCTCTGGCTTCTCCAGCTTTCCAACACTCCCACCCCCTCCTTATATTTTGGAGTCTGTGCTGCCTGTCAAGTGCCAGCAGGATTCAGGAATGGTTCTTATCACAGCAATATACAGTTAATCTTAAATAGTGAAATCCTATGAGGTAACTGTGCCGAACCCTGAGAGAAGCGTTTTAGAGAGAAAATGTTAATGGCCTCTGCAGCGTTGATTTAATTATTATTATTATTATTATTATTATTATTATTTCATTTTTTAGATTTTTGCTGTTTGCTGTAGAAAGGCTGCTGGTGATCTGTTTCTTTTGTCTTTGCAAAATTCTTGATCTGTGAATTTCAAATGGACCAACCTGTTGGCAGCCCTTCTTTAATGTGAAGGATTGCTTGATACTAGTGCATAAAATGATTCAGCTCAACATTGCAAAGCTTCAGCAGCAGAGGATTAAACAAGCCTTGTGAACCTGCGATGCAATGGAAAATAATTGATTTGGGTTCAGAAGCTCGATGCAGGGAATTTATTAACAGTTTAAGGGAGCGTTCCCTTCGCCTTCGGAACACTGAAATTTGTTTAGCCATTACTTTTTCATAAACTACGTTTGTGCTTTATTATTCAGTTGAGCTTGTATAATTTATGGATTAAGGAACCATAATATGGCTTTAGAAGAACGACGAAAGAAAACAAATAGCACCCCCCCCCCCCCCCCAGTGTATTATCTTATAAATGAGCATAATATTCAAGTAAATGCATTATTCATAGTTTAGTGCACACTGACTGCAGCATGTGTTTTGAACAATACAGTGCTAGTCGTGCTCTGATGGCTGTTGCTTTCGGCTGTGAATGGAGGTGAATATCAGCACCTGAAGTAATCTAAAACGAATAAACGGCACAATAGATCCGTCTATTTCTGCACACACTGCACTTCCCTTCCCCATCTATGAAATGGTGTGCAATTTTCTGTGACAACATTGTAAAGGCAAAAAAAGAGACGAATTAAGGTCATTTTCGACAGAATGGTGCATTTCCATTTCGCCGAGAATAAGATGTCACTTTGCGCGACACAAAGCAATGAACGAGGATCAAGGGGACCGCAGATTTGGAATGTGTTCCGGGCCCTCCCAAAAAAACGAGACAAGAAAATAATCACAAGTAGCTGTTTTCCATAATTTAGAGTGACATAAGATCCTAGGCCGCTATTGAGTTCCATCATATTGTTTAGTCGGGAAATGGCAATTCCTTTAGAAAATTAGAGAAGGCTTTGTTGCTCTTCAAGCATTTTAGAAAGATTAAGTTTCTAAATAGCGACCATCGCCATCATCATAACGCTGAATACGGCTTTTTGAGTTAATGTTCGGGATGCGGGTTCTGTGGTACCCTCGAAATAATTTCATTAAAGCTTCATTAACACAAAACATAAGCACAAATTAAGGCGAAATAAAGACGCTGTGGTGTTTTTAAATCTCATGCTAATGTGTCACCAAATCATTCCGTCTCTTTAAGGGTGGAATCCACATTAAAGCAGAAATTGGGGACTAGGCAGAGAGAGGAAATGTGCCATCTGACATAAAGAAAGATCCATGCCCCTGTGAAGTGGAAAAGCAATTACATTTTCTGGAGAAACAGCGTCCTTGAGCTGTGTCAGTATTTAAGCTTGCTAAGCACCTAATATCACTGCTTCTCTGCATCACCACCATGTGGACCGCTCATTGCTAACGCTTATAGTGGAACAGTGAACGCAGGCTAGAAACAGAGGAGCTTAATGTGAATATGACGGGGGGGGGGGGGGTCATCAGCAGGATCATACTCGGGTTTTCAGACACATGAAATAATTTTTATGGCTAATTTATTTTTTAAATGATCAAATATTCATTATCATTTAAATCTGGCCTTAGTAACCTAACACCTTAGTAACATTGATTGATTGATTAATTAATTGAATTAAGGTGTTAAATTCTAACAATATTTCAACAATAATTTTATCTTTGTTGTACTTTTTTCTTTTTTCTTTTTTTTTACTGCACTATAAAGAAAGTAAATGTTTACTCCATAATTATTCCATTTATGTTTAACTAGACAGCAAGGACGAAGCAGAAGTTAGTTCGCGATTAAAATCTTTTAAAATCTTTGCTTTGTTCTATTTCTGGAGTCCCTGGCCATTTCTTTTCCACCCTCAGTAGTTTGGCAGAACGTAATGTTACAGCATTTACGGCAGAGTGGAAAGTAGCTCCATTCAGAAAGGTTTAATCTCAAATATTTGCACCACCGCAAATACAATTACAAATAACTAGTAGCTTTCTGGTGGTCGGGGAGTTGGCTGCAGGATCAGAAGGTCATGGGTTCGAATCCCAGATCAGTAGGTTGCCCTGAGAGACCTTGGAGCAAGGTATTGTCCCCATCACTGCTCCCTGGGCACTGTAAATAGCTACCCCCTGCTGCACGGTGTGTGTGGGTAAAAAAACTGGTTGAATTTCGTTGTTGTTCACTGTGTGCTGTACTGTGTTTCACAACGACAAGAGAAAATCACTTTCACCTTATTTTCGACTGTAGTTGATTCTATTGATTGCATAACTTTGCAATAACATCCTAATATTCAAGGCATTTGGACATTAAATGCATAATCTTTCTCTTTTAGAAAAATGTCAGTTCCCTTTTTTTTAATGCATGACATTGTGTCTGCCTGGCCAGGAGATACGAGCTTAATGCAGTCATTATAAAAGCATGTTCGTGCAGCCTTCTGGCTTTTTGAGTGGATGCTGGGTAGCTCTGTAACCTTCCCTCTCTCCCTTGAGACTTGAGCTTTGCTCTTAAGCACCAGACATTCACCATGCCCCACAGCTGGCAAGAAATACGCTGCCAGTTCAAAGAAGTGCTTTTGCTTTGACTACTGCTAAGCCACTTTCACAGGCTCAAAAGCAATTGAAGGGTGTCTGTTTACCCCCTCTCTCTTTTCTTGGCCCCCATCTGTGCCAAAGGGGCACATCCAGACAAACACATTCTCTGCTGGTCATGCACCACCACTCGCAAAACTCCCTATTTCCAGGGTGGCGGCACCCACTCAGCCTGCCCTTTCAGGTGTAACCTAGTCAGCCTCCCGCGCTCCAAACAGACTCCATGGGCTGGAGTGATGTGCAGCAGGCGGGCTGCAGCTCTCTGAGTGATGTATGTGTGGTGTCAGGGACAGCAGACCGCACGAAGGGCCCCATTAACATTCCAGCATTGCTGGCGAAAAAAAAAAAAAAAAAAAAGCCCCAGCAGCACAGGCCAGTCTGTTCCGCTGCACAAGTGTACTGATTGGAGTGGGGAAGGAGGCTGCTTTCTCATTCACAATCCGACTCGAAGCTGCACACTTCTTCAATGGAAGGTGTCGTTTAGTGCGGAGTTCTGGCCCTCCGGTTTCTTCTCTTTCATCATTGACAGATCGCACGCTTCTTCATAAACAGAGGAAAGCCTTTATATGCTCACCCACATTTTTTCACCTTAAAGGTGAAAAACCAGAACATCTTCATTTCTGCAACATTCAGAGTTATGAAGTTTCCATTGATTCAACAAGAAGTCGATTTGGTGTGAATAAATAATAACTGACTCCCTGCCCTCCATTCAGCTGCTGGGTTCTGACATCTTATAAATATTGCACTGAGCCCAAGTCTCAGAAGGCACCTGTTCCATATCGGTGGCCTTCGTCGTGCTCTCTTCTGATTTGTGCTGTAGGCCAGGGATCTGTGACCCTCTGTGCTCCTCTATGACTAAATAGTTGGTGTAACAGTCAATTTGATTGAGCGCAGACAATGTAAGGTGCACTGGGTTGAAACTCATTAGATTTGGTCACGCCCGCTCTAGAGAGACGCTCCCCGTTGCTCAGGGAAGTGCCTGCTTTAGAGGTATGCTCCCTTTGCTCTGCTGGTCTGGACAACTCTGATTTTTTCAGTTTGTGAAATCCGAGGCACACGTGTTTGGCTGATGCTCTTGCATTCACTTTTCTTACTTGTGTTTTATGAATTAGTTTTTATTTTTTTATACATAACACAGCAGATGTTTACAGCTTTTGCAGTAGGTGTAAGTGAGGTCTTCAACACCAGAAGTAAACACGTTAATGATCTTCTGTCTTCCAGCAAGTGCTGACGCAAGTAGTGGGACCCTTTTTAAGAATCTTTTTTTTTTTTTTTTTTTTTTTTTTTTTTAGTATTATGTTGCTTGTACAACGATATAGGAATCATATCAGCATGCACGTCACAAATATGGGCACCGATCAGATGGTTAGATGTGAACTGAGATTTCAGATATTTGACACACATCAATTGCACTCTGGCAGAAGAGAATGTTTAGGTGGCACTGGTACACTTTTCTAAACTCACTAATTTGAATAATATTTGAATATCTATATATATATAACTTTTTTTTTTTTATTATTCTACTTTTCCAAATATGTACGCATCAGCAGATTCATGCGAAATGTCTTTGACCAACTTCCGTATACAAAAGTCTTCGAGATCATCTTCATATGTAACGCTTAATGGAAAATCAAAAAATAAATACATTCCTTCCTGCTTGTCCCTCTGGCACAGCGGTGACTGTAATTTATGACAAAAACTTAGCTCCCCTCCCCAATGTCAGGAAGGTAAGTGGGGTACAAGAAGCTTTGGCTGTGACAAAAGTGGCTGTGCGGTTTCTAATGGCTCCTGTAATTTTAGCACCCCACCCCCTCACCAGCTGCCTGTTTAATTAGAGCGCTGGTCCCCCTGAGACTGGAGGCTCCTTTTGCGTGCCGCGTGGAGAAAATCAGGCCTCCTCCATCATTCGGCCCCTACCTGCTTGCTCTGTTTACTCAGCCGAGTCCACATGCTCCTCCATGACTTACCAATGCTAATTGACAGAGGAGAAAAGAGCCAGTCGAGAATATATGGGTCAGGATGTGGGAAGGAGCTCCATGTGTTCAGACATGAACTAGTTAGAATATTTTTTAGAAGGACGGCTTCTTGGCTTCTTTTTGTCTGTTTTGTTCATGGGAGGCTTGTAGGGTAATGGAAAATTAAAAATATCTATTCTTTTGGTAGCTTTTATTTAAATATCCGTCATGTTACAAAAGGAAGTCAAGGATTCGAATAATAGGAAGGGTCAGTTGAATATTTCTATCAGTTGGAGTGGAATGAAATAATTGCTGTGTAGGAGACAGCAGCCAGTCAAGTGTTCAAAATATAGATTTAGAACTTTTAAGGGAATTTTCCTTGTGAATGCCTTAACATTGCTTGCTCAAAGTCATGTTGTGCATAATATTCAATATTTTATTCAAACCCTGCATAAAATGGATGGATGCAGGAAATAAAATAAATCGTTATTAAAATAAGCCACTGTTTCTTAGCTCTACTCTGGGGACTTTAGTTTTCCTCCTGTTCTGGTCCATCTTGGTTGACCAAGTGTGGAACTGGTCTCACTTTGAAGACTAGTTCCTAGGATGCGCCCAGTTAATCTGTGACGCCATCATCCCCCACCATCCAATTATTTAGAGTTTGGGCATCCGAAGCCATTTCAGCCGACATGCACATGTCCACCATCCTGACTCGCACAGATAAAACCGTCTGAAAGCTTAAAACAGAGGGTGGCTGAAGGAGGAAGAGAAATAGTTGAGAGCCAGAGAAGGTTTGCAAATAATTGATTGATTCAGTATCAAAGGTTTATGCTCTCTATTTGAAACGGGCCATTCCCCTGTTCGAAACTACAAACAGAGTCTTCAGAATGAGGAATGTGGCATCCAGACTTCTGCATCTGACATTTTCAGCCGTAGCCTGAAAAAAGTCTGTTCGTGTTCTCAAAAGCTGATCATGTGAAAATGATGGATGAGTTTGTGAAGACCTAAGCCTAGTCTTTACAGAAGGAGAATGCCACCCGACTGACGAGGAGTCCATTGGCTCCGAGGCACGTATTCATCGAGAAGCTTTTCTCTTTCTCAAGGAGGTGACGAGGAAAGTTGAAGAGGAGTTACAGTGGACTCAGTCCACAGGCCTGGATGATGGTATCCTTTTCCAAGAGACCTGATGAAGCTCGGAGTAAATTGGACATGTCTCCCTTTCTTCCTGGCACAATCATTTAAGTTTAATCAGGTTGCACTGAGAGCAGAGGTTCTCTCAGCCATTATTAGGTCTCTCCAGAGATGTTCTATTGAGTTGAGGTCTGGACTCCGACTAAGCCACTCCAGGATTCATCCAGAGTTTTCCCAGAGCCTCTCTTGTGTTTTCATGCTCTTATGCTTCGGATCAGTATCTTGTCGCCCCAGTCTGAGTTTCTGATTACTCTGCGAAAGGTTTCTATAGTTGTTCTTGATTTTTCTACTTGATCTGACCAGATGTTCTCCCAGTCCCTGCCGCAGATCCCCACAGCATGATTTTCCACCACCTTGTTTGATTTTGTGGATGTCATTAGTGAAGTGATGCTCAGTGCCTGGTCTGCTCCACTTACTCCAGTGGGAATTGTGTCCAAATGGTTTCATTTTTGTTTCCCCAGATTAGAGGATTTTGCTTCTTGTACTCTGAGAGTCATTCTGACTGTACTTTTTGCTAAACCGCCAGTCTTTTACCGAGGTATGGCTTCAGTCTTGCCATTTGGTTAATCTGCTGCAATATTAATATTTCAGAAAATTGTAACGTGCAGCTGATCTCTAAAAGTTAGGTTTTCTTTCATCATTAAACCAAGACATCCTAGACATGTTTTTTGTTATTCAGGTCATTCACAACAGTTTAAATGCATGTCAAGCAGGCCAGCGTTTAAGACAAACTGATGGACCCTCAATGACATGGTTAAGTACATTTCAAAATACTTCCCATCGGAAAATCGCTGGCGCTCTAGACGTCAAGGCATTGTAAAGCATTGAGTCACTGTAGTGGCAAAAGAAAGGGAAGCAAGATCTCCCTCCTATTTGAGGTGCATGCAAGCACACAATGCGGATGATATGATTTATTTGTAGGTGTGCGCCCTCATGTTTGTATGCGATTTCCTCCAGTGGCTTGAATCTCTTGGCTGAATCTCTTGGCTCTTAGGGTGGAGTATGAATTCAGTGAGAAGGGTATGTGATCTGTTTTTCTAGCCCAAACACTTTCCTATCACACTCCTAATCCTTTCCAATAAATGAAATGGACTTTGTGGGTTGAATGACCTTTGAATGAACACAACAATGATATAAAAATGTCTGTTTGAGCAGAAAATGATGCCTCAGATTGCTCTGGCAGGGGACAACCCTTAGTTTCTAATCATTTTTTATCATTGCTGTTTTATGAATTAGTTTTTTTTTGGGGTTTTTTTTTCTCCCCCCCTCACACAGTTTTCTCTTCAAATCAGTCATTGAGTTTTAACCATAGTCTAGGTCTCCTCGGTTACACTGTGCTACCAGCGATGGGAGGGTGAAAGGAAGCACACGCTGGGTCAAAACACCTTTTCTAACTGTCAGTTGCACCACATCCTTGGACAGCTCCGTGCTAACCCCCGTTTCTGTTATGTCAGCTGACAGACAACCATGACAACTGCACCAGCAGCCATCCTGTTGATGCTGAAGATTCTCTTGGATGCTTGTGACAATTTGAACACCCAAATTTCAGGAGATGGAGCAAACTTGGGTTCAGCACTCGGGCCCGTCTACAGCTGAATTGTTGTGGATTCGTTTGGGGATGAGAGTATCTCTTCTCCTCTGGAGTAATGCTGCTCAAAAACCAGTCTTGCACTTTAAAGCACAAGTCAGGCAAAGTAGCTCTCAGGTTTAGGCAGTCCAAATTCACAATTTCCAGAAGTGTGGAGTGTCCTCCTCCTTCCTGCTACTAGCTAGTGCCAGGAGCCTTTTTTTTTTTTTTTTTTTTTAAACAATCCGCTGCAAATTCATGACCAATTACCTCACCAATTTTCTTCAGTCCTGATTTTTTTTTTTTTTTTTTTTTTTCTTTCTTTCTCCCCAGCTTCGTCTTGGAATAGGTATGAAATGCGTCCGATGCGCATTTGCATACATTAAGGGAGCGGCTGTTGACATTAATACAGTAATTAGTTGCATTTTAATGGGCTCAGCATGCTGGGGAGAAAGGCAGCTGCAGGTGACCCACTGACAGTACGAGCTAAGAGAGGGGAAAAGCTGATTCTTTGCTGTAAAGGAAAAGTCTGAACATTCAGCAGTTTTTTTTTTTTTTTTTTTGTGTGTGTTTTTTTTGGGGTGGGGTCCTGTGGATCTGGTCTCATTTTATTGTGGTGCTGGTGTTTCTTCTATGGAAATGCTGTGAGCGTTATTCTTCTTCTGAAGCAGGTTCAACACGATCTGGACAGACTGGATCAAAACACTGACTCAATTTCTTACAAATGCCAATTCCAATAATACACGACTTCTAAACCCATAAAGCACTCGCATCCTATTTATGCGGTTAAACTGATTTTATTGCCTCTTTAACTACAAGTCTGTGTGAAGTCACCTTGCCAAGTTCTCAGGTTTTATTATAGTAGTAATGGCCTCTGAGTGCACTGGATAAAGAACACTTTCTTACTCCCAGTCCTGACAACCAACAGAGGGAGGCTGGATTTTCAATTTGGATGGCTATCAGAATGTTTATTATTGGTGTATTGAGTTCACAACTGAGATTGAATGCAGTGACCCTCATCGAATGCTAACACAGTAATGGTTTCTTAACCATATGCATTATTTCTCAAGCTGGGGAGTGTACACAAAATGTAGTTAATTTTTTCTTTCTAAAAATATGTATATTTTAAATCGTGGTTTTGGTTATATTATAATAGCCCGTGGGAAAATCTCAACAAACCATTGCCATTTCATTGCTGATTTTTTTTTTTATCATCATTGTTTTTATTATATATATATATATATTCAGTGTTTAGTTAGATTTCATATCTAGAAACGCATGCGGATGCAAGTAGTGTGTTTTAGTTATTTTCTGGGTTTTATTTTAGGTTGTGCAGAGATGTGCCTGGACGCCAGAGAATAGAGACATGAGGGAGCAAGCAGACACATTATCCATAATCCAGTCACAGCTATCTGTAGTTTGGCTACACCTCTGCAGCAGGCCCCTCTGATAGCTCCATATTTCATTGCAGAAGACACCCTGCCAGAATCCAGCTGATGAACGACAAAGTCTCTTTCACCCCTAACCTCAGTACTCCCAGCCCTGTCCACTGCCCTCCCACTGTTCAGATATGTTCTCTTCCTCAATATGACATACTCTCTCGCTCTCTCACCCTCCTTTGTTTGCTCTTTCACTCTCTCTTTGTCTCTCCCTCTGTCTCGCTCACTAGTTTGACAAAGCATATGCCTACAGCATCCGCCACATGTTTGGAAAGGAAGGCAAGCGAACAGACTACACCCCCTACAGTTGTATGAAGGTGATTTTGTCAAACCCACCCAGCCAAGGGGACCACCATGGTGAGTTCTAGCCAACGAGGATGTTTGTTTAATATGTGATGAACCCGCTCTGATAGTAAAGACTCAGGATAATTCAGGATAATGACTGCTGAACAAACACATCTCTTAAGTTATGGCTACAAAACACACAAAGAATCGATCATGGCAGATATTCCAAGCCACTGTCACCAGAATAATAATTACAGAGCTAATTATACCATGAATATTGCCAACCAGTCCTTACCTGGGCTGTTCCCCTGTCTTCTTCCTCCTCCTCCTCCTCCTCCTCCTCGCAGGGTGTCCATTCCGCCACAGTGACCCGGAGCTCCTGAAGCAGAAGCTGCAGTCTTATAAGCTCTCCCCCAGCGGGATCGTTCAGGTGGGTCTACACACAAGCAAACACAATGCAGACTCACTCTCACTGTCAGTTGAACTGGCTCACAGGATTATAGTGGTTCTCTATTATGTGGACTTCTCCAAGGGCTTTAAGCTGAGCTTGGAGCCATGTGCTGCTTTATTGACTGACTTCATCATAAATAATGGTTGTGATTGTTTTGCTTCTGAACTTTAAAATCTTCACAACTGGAGAGAATCAGAGTACATTTAACTGAAATGTCACACAAATAAGAAAACCGACTTGATCAAATTTGCTTAGACAGACTCTCAAAGCTTTTTTTTTTTTTTTTTAATATATATAATGTGAGTGGTTAATTTAAAGATGGGTATTTGAATATCTTTGAACAGGAAACATTTTTGAAAAATAGAGACTGAACTTCAGATATATTCTTTATTTCCCTCAGCCTTTTCTTCCCTCACCCTTTCTTTTTTTTTTTTGCATATAACTGTAAAGATGTACCTGCCTTCTCTGTGAGGCCCTTTTGCACACTCAAAATCAGAGGACACTGATCTGTAGAAGAAAGTCTCTTGTATCTTGTGCTACTAAAGTTTTAGGCAGGTGTGGAAAAAATGCTGTAAACGAAGAATGCTTTACAAAAATGGAAGTGTTCATCATTTATTTTCATCAATCAACAAAATGCAGTGAATGATCAAAAGAGAAATCTAAATCAAATCAATATTTGGTGTGACCACCCTTTGCCTTCAAAACAGCATCAATTCTTCTAGGTACACTTGCACACAGTTTCTGAAGGAACTCTGCTGGTAGGTTGTTCCAAACATCTTGGAGAACTAACCACAGATCTTCTGTGGATGTAGCTTCCTCACATCCTTCTGTCTCTTCATGTAATCCAGACACACTGGATGATGTTGAGATCAGGGCTCTGTGGGGGCCAGAAGAACTGATGCTGGTTTGAAGGCAAAAGGTAGTAACACCAAATATTGATTTGATTTAGATTTTTCTTTTGTTCGCTCACTTTGCATTTTGTAAATTGATAAAAATAAACAATCATTATTTATATTTCTGAAAGCATTCTTTGTTTTTCCACACCTGCCTAAAACTTTTGCACAGTCCTGTACGTCTCAGAATGAGCCTTCAGCCCTCCATGTGCTATTCAGTGATCCTCTGTAACCTGAGCTGGGAATGTCTGTAATTTCACCCTCTTAAATTATTATTATTTTTTTTTATTCTGTCTGACCACTTTGAGGGCTTTGACTCCAGGTATAAAAAACAGTGCTTTAAAGTGCATATTTTATACCTTTAAAGACATTAAATGATATTATATTTGACAGGTAATGAACTGATATTGCCATAATGTTCTGTTTGAGTTATAGGCCTAATATACCAAATGCAGTTAATGGACTGGTTGTAATTAGCCTATAAAATTAGGTGTTAAATATAGAAATTCATAGTGGAAAAGTGTTCTGCTCTAGAGATTATAGTTCAATATTACAGTGACTTTGTGTTCGAGTTTGTGCAATAGACAGGACTTTACAGTTATATAAAGTTATTTACAGTGTTTCCATGGAAATGAAAGAAAATCTTAGGTCTTCCTATATCTGAAGAAAAACACTGGTAATATGGTCGTAGACTAAACGTTTGGTACATTTGATTGGGAAGATTTAGTTAAATGTGTCTTGTATTCCGGATGTGCTCTAATGTTGCATTATGGGTATTGTTGTAATTCAAGTAGATGTTGAAATGTAGATTCAAGGGCAGTCGTGTAGAAATGTGTCATGGGCGAGACTTAAACAGTGTCCGTGTAACTTGCTCAGATGAAAGACTACATACGGGTTCTATGTGGGCAAGTGCCCTTCTCCTGCGTGCTTTCCTCAGGTTCCTACGCTGGGTAGCTTGTCCGACATGACCCACCGTGGGTTTGAGGGAAATGGTGGACAGCTTGCTAACACACTCTGACAAGCCAGCCCAAGGGCTGCACATTTCCTATCAAATTAAATTCACAATTTCTTTGGCGACCCCAAGCAGTCCACCATGCCCCACATAGCATCAGGCTGTTCGGAGAGGCTCAGACCTGTGGGTGGAGAGTGTGGCGGCGGCAGCAGGCAGGGTAGAGTTAAGGCCAGGAGCTCTCAGCATGCAGCTTTCTCTCGCTGCAGCGCCAGCCCAGTGCGCTGGATAATTAAAAACTGCAGCAAAATGCGAGAGGCCTGCGTAGGAGGCTGATTAAAATGCAGATCATGGCCTCTCTGTCACCCTGTCTAGTGACAAAGTGACACCAGAGGCCAAGGAAGCAGGTGCCAGCAGGCAAGGAGTCGTACTCTAGGAAAAGCAGAATTAACCTCTTTCCCACTTTCTCAGCGAGCACCCAGTGCCGTGTGACTTTCACCACTGGAAGTGTTGAAGAGCTGTAGCATCCCTTGTTCTGCTTATGGCTCAAAAAGCAGTTTAGAGTGAGTGAACAGCAGAATGGCCCATGAGGTCCAAGTCCAAAAACAGCTGCTGTTCGGCTTCGTTAGGGCTCCCATTTCAGTCGTATATTAATCAAAATTTGGCCTCTGCAGGTAGTTTGCCAAAGGCTGCAATTAATACATCCACGTTGGTAATTAGTACCTTGCCAGTGCCTCTGCAGTCAATGACTCCTTATTCGACACAATGCCATACATCAAAAGGAAGTTTCATCAGTTTTGTTGATGCTAAAGATCCTGAAGATATTTAGAGGAATTCTGGGTATTTATTTAGACACTAGGTGATAGGAAAGCATTAGGTTTGCAGCTCCTTGTTTAAATCGTCAATTAATCTTTTGCAATCTGTCACAGTGACCATGTGTCATATGAGCCGTGTGTCTCATAATGACCAGTTTATCAAGGCTGCAGTAAAACCTTTCCTTCTGTCTATTTCGAAGTTCTTTGAAGCTCTTCATTTAGTGTAAGGTTATATCATTCTTCTCTTTAGCCCTTTTATTTTAAAACTGATTTTCTAAGGTTACCAGCAGAGGTCTTTTTTTTTTTTTTTTATTTTATTTTATTTTATTTTTTTTTATAAATACTCAATCAGAAATAGTGGCACATTCTCCATCTTATCTTGCTTGTGAGAACTTGATCATTGGAGGATGTCAAAGTAAAGAATAAAAATGATTATGTTTATTGCTGCTGTGAAATTTAATAAAAAAGTAAAAAAAATTTAAAATATAACAGCAACAGCATGTTTACTTCCTTAGATACATTCAACATAAAACTGATCAAAACCTTTAGTTTAAAAAAGCCTTCAGCTTGTGTTGGTACACTAATAAACAGCGCTACTACGATGGAAAAGGGTCTGCATGGACAAGTGCCCTTCACAGATTCCTGCGGAGGGTAGCTTGTGCAACATGACCCACGGTGTGCTTGAGTGAAATGGTGGACAGCTTGCTAATGCACTCTGACAAGCAGTACTAGACACAAATAAAACTAGACACAAATCTTAATTAAAGAAACATCCTGATTCTGTTGGTGTTTTGAAGAATGAAGCTTCTCGCCTGATGTAACAATCTGCTCACTTTGGTCAGAATATCACAGGCATGACCTCATTGGTTCACTAGTGATTTGAAGGATTTGCGGGCCGTGTTGAAACTACAGTGTTTATCAAACTGAGTGACTCTCTTAACTAATTATTAGTTGAAGCTTCTGTAATCAATGACCTGGTATTAAGCACCCATGCATAATATCTTTAAAGGATTCTTTTATAATTACGTAGTGATGCTTTTTGACGTTTGATGTTTTTGAGATTAGCGTTTACATTTACGGCATTTAGTAGACGCTCTTGTCCAGAGTGACTTCCATGTCCTGATTACAGGGACAGTCCCCCTGGAGCAACTCTGGGTTAAGGGTCTTGCTCAGGGACCCAGTAGTGGTAGTGCTAGAGGTGGGATTTGAACCTGGGACCTCTTGATCCATAGGTCCGTAGGCAAGTACCCACCACTAGACCACCACCATCCGAGATCAGCTGAAGTCCTAACCTCTGCCTCTTTCTCTTTCTCACAGATTTTGGACCTTGTCAAGGGAATGCACTATCAGCTGGCCTGCCAGAAGTACTTTGAATTGACACACAACGTAAGGACGCCTTTCATTCTGACCTTACTTAATTGGGCCTGTTTTTCTCCGCTCTGGGGCAGCCCCGCTGTTCTTCCAGAGACACTACAGTGTCCAGCCACTGTAATCACATCCATCATAAGCTGCCATAGCTGCTTAAGTTTTATGGGTTTATTATAGCACTTAGACTAATTTACCCAGGTATGAAATTTTTCATTTATTTGATCTAATGCTCGTTAGCAGGGACCTTTTGGATCAGCAGTTTCCAGTGTTGAATGTGGTCGCATTCAAGGGTGTTATTTAGGAAGACAAGGTCAGGTCTTCTCAGGGTGCTGTTATTTAGAAAGAAGGGCAAAAATGGGTAACCAAGCGAGCTACAGTTTGGACTAGGTTCTATATCTTGGATCCTTTTTTTTCCTTCTGTTTTAATCAAGTGTTCAGATTGTTCTCTGCTTCCAGTGTAATGTGATCTTTAAAGCAGAAGAGCCTGTGGATTTGTGGGTCAGAGGGGAAAGCAAACGAATGGAATACACATTTCACTGTGTGCTGATTACTTACGGCGCTTCTGTCCCTGCTCCGCTCATGGTGTTTAGACAGGGGACGGTAGAGACCGCAATGGAGCTGCACAACCGCACCCCATATACTCCCAAAACACATACACAGACAAACATGAACACACTCGGGGAGTAATATTTTCATACCGTGTCAGTCAGGATTAGCTGTGCGACAGGTGCCCCGTCTCTGTTCAGAAACAGCCCATTGGATGGGTTAGGTGTGCAAATGTGTGTGCACACACCTGTGCAAAGCAAACCTTCACTTTCTGTATGGTGACGAGTTAATTTGAGTCAAAAGGAGAAAGTCTTTTGATATGAAGGTGAAAGGTAAACCATTCTGTTTGTCATTGGTGTATCACAGGGTAGATTCATGAATTGTGATAAAGAAAAAAAATATGGAGTAGAGAGGTTAACTTTTCAGCCAGAGACATTTTGTTAAATTGAATGAAATGCAAAATGCCAGTTTCTCTGGCACTGCATGCTGTAGCAACAGACAGAAAAAGGAAGAAAACTGTTTCTTCTTCATTGGCTGACCTGAATAATTTAAATACTCGACTGATTTTTGCTACATTGGTCGCGGATTCTTTAAGTCTTCTGAAAAGTGCTAAAACACACATGGTACACACTATATGGTAAATGTAAAAACGTAAATAATTTACAGCTCTTTTAGTTTGAATCCTCAGCCTTCCTAGAGACACATCTAGGAGAGCTTTCGTTTTCAGATCATTTCAGATGAGCCTCAAAGCTGTTAACTGAGTGAGTACTGCCAGCAGCTGAAGAAACTTTCATTTAGTTTAAGGGGCAGTGGTGGCCTAGTGGTTGGGGAGCTGCCTCAGGATCAGAAGGTGATAGGTTTGATTCCCAGGCCAGTAGGTTGCCCTGAGGTACCCTTGAGCAAGGTACCGTCCCCATCACTGCTTCCTGGGTGCTTTTAATTAGATGCCCCCCTGCTGCACGTGTGAATGGATGAAATGCAGAGGAAGCGTTTAGTTGGGTTTCACTGAGTGCTGTGCTGTTTCACAGTGACAAACAGTCCCTTCAGTTGTGTAACTTTATTAAGTTCTATCACTCTTCGTAAGATATTAAGTATTAGTAGTTTGAAATATAAAACAATTGTGTTCTATTATTTGCTATCAAGGCAGGCCTGATTATAATAGAACAATTTCACTTTTTTTTTTTTTTTTTTTTTTTAATGTTGTATTTACAATGGTGTCCACAAGGACAGTGGGGCGTCTGAATGCCGAATAAGAACGTATCAGCTCTGCCTTTGTCCCGTAGTCCAGAGGCATTAAATGTAGCCATAACCCTTTGATCCATTGTGGTTCACGTTTTATTGTCTATAAAGGACCTCCGTATTTCTGAAAACGTTCATAAATATCCCGATCTAGACCCAGCCTGCGTGCCAAATTCCTCCTTATTACCAGAATGCTTTATGTCTGTGTTTGTGTGGCCCGCCCATCTTTAGTGTGTCATAATGTGCTCAAAGCAGCATGGACAGGATAAAATGACTTTTAATCACCAACAGTAAAAAATGGCAGTGCCTCAGCAATCCAAGGGCACTATTTAGTGGTTAGTCTGAGGACACAAAGCGCAGGGGTCATTGCTGGAGATTAATGGCCACAAGCCAAACAAGGTGAACAACGCATGAGCCTACCTCGATAATCAGCCCGCGCTGAGAAGACTAGAAGGATGAACTTTTCCCCCAGCACCACTGAAAGCCACATCTGAAATTCATGTCGTGCTTTAAGTCAGTTGTAGTTGAAGAAGCGTCTTTGACGTTAATGTGCACAGTAAAGCACACTTATTGGCTCATCACCGGATTCACTTTCCTCTTCAGCCTTTGTAACGCTGGAGTCATCACAAGCATAGAGATATGGTTTGTTGGGCCAAGTGGAGGGACTTCAATCACTGCCATATGTCCCACCTGCTTCCACATCCAGGAGTCGGAACAGATAGATCGCTACTGTTCCTCCCTCTCTGGCAGCATTTATTAAAGGTCAAAATGTAATACTTCACCAATGAAATATTTACACAAGGGCAATAAATCAAGTGCTAGAAAAAGTAATGAAAAGGCAGCGGTGAGGCACACAGACGAGCTCTGCCCCTTGCCGCAGAGCGAGGGGCTTCAGAAATGAGATCACTCCAAAAATTCCCCTGGATTGATTCATTTCCAAGTCCTTGCTTAGACGGTTTCATGTTTATGCATTTTTCATTTGTCACTGAGAGGGCTCTTCAGTGTGGTTTTTGCTGTAATGCAGCAACACTGAAATGGATCTGGGTGTAATGGATCGCTCAGTTTTCCACTTAAATACCACGGGTGACCCAGGCACTCTCCCTTCCAAGATAAGGACAGGCTCCGATCTTTGATTTATTTTAGAAATACTAGGGGTGTGCAGGGCCCTGGTGATGTTCCACCAGTTCAAGTACAGTTAAACAGTCTGTTTCCATTTAGTTTAAACAATGAGAGGAGACTGCAGTCTCAAGACAAGGCAGCGCAGTGGGAGCAGTCGGTGGAACTTCAAAGCAGGTTGACTTTGAGCTTTATACACTGAGGTAGAAAGGAGGGGAGAGGTTGTCTGCTTAAGCTTGCAAAGGAATTACATTTCCATAAACAAACCACAGCCCTAATCTGAATATCCTCCATCCAATGAGCTGTCAACTAATGGATTACTGCGAAGTGTCAGTGGAAGGTCATGCAGCTGTCTAAACTTTCTCGGTTCTTCCCAACAGATTGAAGATGCTGGCTTTTCTCTGAATCATCCGAACCAGTACTTCATGGAGAGTCAGAAGCTGCTTGGTGGAGGCAAAGAGATCAAGAAAGAAGTGGAGATACCCCAGAAAGTGCAGGAAAACACAGCCTCTAACGGGGCCACTGTACCTCCTCAGTCCAGCACTACACAGGCTCTGGAGGAGATGGGGGATTTAGACTCGTATTTCCTTGATGAGTAACAGTAGTAACAAGTGAAATGACTCTTCTCTTTCTTCTTTGCAGCTTTTTGCATCACTGTTTATGTAACAAACTGGTAGCAGTGACTTTGGAGCATTCAGAATACTTTTGTCAAATCTGTTCAAATATGAAAAAAATAAAATTTCAAACATTAAAATAAAACTACAGTCATATTGCAGTGCTTATGCAGATATATTGCGAAATCAATCCAAACACACACACTGTAAGGTTTGGCATGATCTGTTGCTATGCTTGCTGTTACCCTACAAAAAGCTGAGATCTGATTTGAACGATTTTGGAACCGCCTGTAAAGGTGCCTTGAATCTAACTGGATTATGTTGAATTTCATGAGGCTTTTTTATTATTCAGGCTGCAGAAGATCTGTTCTGTTTAAAAATAACACAAAAGGTATGGTTTGGTATAGTATACTGCTAGCTAGCTATGTAGCGTAAGCTTTTTTTTTGAACAGCAGTGGAATGAAAGCGGCTTTAAAAGACTTATTTAATAATGCAGTCTTGATGCAAATGTGTAATGACTGATGCAAATGTGCATGATGTTCATTGGTTGGGGAAATATTGTATTTATCAATTAAAAATCAAACTTTGATAGTCACGCCTTGGCTATTTGACTATGATTGGGGTGCTGGTAGACTAACGGTAGGACATTCACAATCAAGAGGTTGAGGGTTCGAGCCTGGCTCTATCCTGTCTTCAACAATCGCAGTGTCTGAGCCCCTAACCGTCAGCTGCTCCAGGGAGTCTCGCCCTGAGGTTAGCACGTGTCCGTCACTCTAGGGTAGGGGTGTCGAACTCCGGTCCTGGAGGGTCAGAGTCCAGCACAGTTTGGTGATTTCCCTCCTCAAACATGTGTTCACCTAAATGTGCTGGACTCGAGCCCTCCAGGACTGGATTTCGACACCCCTGCTCCAGAGCATCTGATGAATATTATAAATGAAATTTGGGGCCAGGGGGGAAAACAATAGTCTTTAGTGAAAAGGAAAAATTGTGAGCTTTGCACAAAAGAAACAAATACAAAATCAGGGATCTGAAGTGATCATTTATTTGATGTGTGTCCCCCCCCCCCATCTATTTAACATTCAAATAGTATTCTGCACAATTTCACTTGTGTATTCTCATGGTAGCTTACTGAGCTATACCTGAAAACTTTCCCACTACTTAGAAGACCTGATGGTAGAAGTAGTGCCAATCTTCTCTAGGTACTTGAACTGCCTCTCCTTTCCATATATTATAATGTTATTTGGTTTTGTATTCCATTCTGTTTAATGTTGCATTTAATGCAAATATGAACAAATGGATACGGTGTTGCTGTTCTGGGAAAGTGGATTGAAGGTTGTCGCACTAAAGATCGTGTATGCACTACCAATTGTATGAAAGCTGGTGTTTATTTTCACAGCAGTCTCTCTTTGGAAGGAAGTCGTAACCAAATTTAGTCTGAAATGGCAAAGCTGATCTCTAGACATCCCCGGTATGGATTATTATGGGGACTGAAAAGGAGGTTCCTAAGCCTTACCTGAAATAGTGGAGGAAAGTATTTGCTGTTTTATTTGAACTTTGTGCTGCTGACAGCCGAGATACGATGCTCAAGGACGATCTGTAGGAAATGATGTTGATTCTGGTCTTCATTGCTCCACATCCTCCTTCCTGCAGGCACGTCTCAGGGCTAAATCCCCCAAAGCCTTTACATCGAAGTCTTTAAATCTTTCTGTGTTATCTGTTGTAACTAAGCAGAAGGGGAATGGATCACATATAAATGGGCATGTAATCGACTTTTTTTTTTTTTTTTTTTTTTTTTTTCCCCCCCACCCCTCCTTTCCCTGTTTGAATGTCAAGCTGTTTTTGTCTTTCATTGTGTGAGTTAAAAATTCTGATTGTGATGTACAGCAGTCTTTCTTTTTTTGGCTTCCAGCTGCAACAATGTCCTTGGACATTTAAATATGCCCTTTGCATGATCAAAACCTTTAGCTTGTCTTACCCCCTCTCTCTGACTCTCTAACTCTCACACTAGTGGTCTTGTTCCTTCTTCTCTCAGTGCATACCCGGGACAAGCTTGGATTGCTAAATTTAGAGGCAATTAGAGGCACTGCGGTGTTGGACCTGCATTGTGAATGCAAATGGGTCCCCCCGGTAGGGCAAAGACAAGTAATAGTGCCATTAAGGGACAAATTTAATGAATGCTCCTACCTTTGAATATGCATATGCTTTCAGCCTAGTTGTATGCAGCATGGCTGATGTTTTATGTTATTTTTTTCTTTCTTTCTTTTCAGATCATTTCTCAGCCATACAGAGTTATTGTGTGCCTATGTATAAAAGTGAAAAGGTCTAAAACTGAAGGATCCTGTTCCTTTTCAATCCATGAATGGTCCCCTAAATGTATTCTTTCACATAGGACTCAAAAGAATTGATCTTTGTGAAAGAAAAGGGTTTCAGTGCAACATTTCTGTATTGACACATGCAGCTTTTAAAGCATTTAGGCCATGCTTCTACAAATGTAGAGTCTGTAGCTTTATGGTATTCTGAGAAACCACATCAGTTTTTATGAGGTCATTTGTACTATTTTGCCTGTGGAATGCTGTCAGACTAAGCCAAGGTGTGCAGTCTCTCCTAAATTGTGGCTCATTAAGACCCTTTTGTTCTTGTCCATATGCTGAGGGCTGGAAAACAGCTGACTGACTGTGTTATTTTTGCAGGTTTGAGCGAGACTCCAACTTCCTCAGGTGTTCTTCGGGCACACCGGCTTGGCTGCAGAACGTGGTACATGCTGGAGCAGAAATGGCTGCTTCTGCTCAGATCCAACCACACCGCCGGAATTAAATTAGCTTTCTGAATCCGAGCTCAGAGCTTGACAGAGAAGGGATTTACACTAAATAATAAGGCAGTTGGATATTAACAGTGCACAGCCAGGCCATTGTCAGCAAGAGACCTTGATGTTTAATACTCTTTGGAGCTTGACTGCAACTGACAAAGCTGGCTTTTTCTCGCTGCTTGCATCAGTACACCAGCCATGTTCACCTGCATGAATGGATTTGCAATCATTAGCCATATTATGAAGCACAGTGACTTGCAATATGATTAGTCAGCTTCCATCACTTACCATGTGAACCAGAGCTCGTTCAGGGATGGTGTTTTCCAGTGAGGTTCTGTGAAGGGAGGGGGTCGGGCGATGTTAGAATCAAATATATGCTGAGCCGAACCCGTCTTTGTGTGCTTGAAAGCCGTGACACCTTTTTACCTACTTGCATGCAGCGGTAATTTCTTTCCATTTATCTTGCGAAAGTGAGATAAATGGGTTTCCATCCGTTTACAAGTGTTTGCAGCACTCTTCATTGTGCAAAATGAAATTTACTCTAATGCTTTAGCTGCGGACCTTTTGCATTACACACACTTTACCCTTGCTCATTCCTGCACACTTTATGGGTCACGTTCAAAGCTGCTGTATGCGATGTACAGGCATCCTCGGGATCTGTAAGATCACAGCCGAATAGATATAGCTAAAAGGAAATCTGCTTTAAAGAAATTACCTAGTGCCTGTCATAAAGAGAGACCTTGAGACACGAAGTACGCACAGCGCTGTGGTCCTCCTTTGTGTGCACTCTGCTCTCAAAACTGTGGGTGGTATTTCCGTTTGTCAGTCTTTCATAAGGTTAATATTAGAGAGTGGACCGAGCGAGGATAGGGCTAATGCAGTGGGCCTTTTGTGGGGTAACATGCTGCAGCTATACATTTTTGAAATTCTGGGAAACAAACATTGGAGTCCAAAAGTCTGAGGCCACCCGTAGAGGTGAAATACATCATGCAACTGTAATGTCTCTCACTCATTTTCATAGCTGCTTGTTCTAATTAGGGTCGCGGGGGTGCTGGGGTCTATCCCAGCTCTCACTGGGCGAAAGACTGGGGGAAGAATCCTGGACAGGTCGCCTGGCAGTGCTTTGAAATTCTACTTAAGGGGTCTGATACAGCTGTAACGTTTCATTTGTGTGTTTGCGGACGCCTCACACAAATCAGAAACCCACTCCAGGTTCATTTTTAGATACATATCTCCCCCTATTAGTGTAGTTAATTGTCATGCTGAGCTTGCAGCCCCAACCACATGTGAAAAATTGTTTTGCTTGTTTTTTTCTCTAATTAAATACAAGATTAGTCAATAGAAATGATAAAACAAAAAGAATTCTTGAAATATTTGAAGGATTACATTTTTCGGATACTCGTGACGTCTGACATCTACAGCAGCGGTGGTCTAGTGGTTAGGGAGTTGGCCCAGGATCAGAAGGTCATGGGTTTGAAGACCAGACCAGTAAGTTGCCCTGAGGTACTCTTGAGCAAGATACCGTCCTTGTCACTGCTCCTCGGCCGCTTTTAATAGCTGCTCCCTGCTGTGTGTGTGTGTGTGTATGGGGGAAATGCAGAGGTCTAATTTCGTTGTGGTTCACTGTTCATTCACCTGAGAATCATCTGAACAGCACTGAAAGGTAAAAAGAAATAATATATATATATATATATACACGCAGTACTGTGTGAAAGTTTTAGGCAGGTGTGAAAAAATGCTGTAAACACAATGCTTTCAGAAATATCAATAATGATTGTTTATTTTTATCAATTTACAAAATGCAAAGTGAGTGAACAAAAGAAAAATCTAAATCAAATCAGTATTTGGTGTTACTACCTTTTGCCTTCAAACCAGCATCAGTTCTTCTAGGTACACTTGCACAAAGTCAGGGATTGTGTAGGATTATAGTCGGTGTCTGATCAACCAGTTTTACCAAACAGGTACTGATGATCATCAATGTCACACGGAGGTTGAAACACAGTCATGTTTGGAACAACCGACCAGCCGGGTTCCTTCAACAACTGTGTGCAGGTGTACCTAGAAGAACTGATGCTGTTTTGAAGGCAAAGGGTGGTCCCACCAAATATTGATTAGATTTAGATTCTCTTTTGTTCATTCACTGCATTTTGATGATTGATGAAAATAAATGATTAACACTTTATCTATCATGGATTTGCTTGCATTTGAGTTATATAGAATATTGTTAGAAAATACACTAGACCTTTTTATTATTTTTTTTTTAAAAGTTCAAAATTTGAAAGCCTTTGAAAACCAAGAGCAGTCCTAGATTTTCAGACTTTTAAACCCCACTATGTATATGCTGATTAGTGCCTCGGCACCTTTACGTGTTCCTCTACTGTTGATTTAACCTGAACCGTTACATTTTTAAGAGGCTTTAAATGCTTAAACACTATTATACAACATTTAGTTCCACCCATTCACTCTTACCCATCTTTATACGTCTAATAGCATTATTTTTTTCTTTCTTCAGCATTCCTTCTTCATTGAGGTTGCTAAGGAACCACAATGATTGCTTGACTCTAAGCTGCTGGGTGGAAGAAACTGCATATTAAAAACAGATCTGAACCATTGTGTGAAGGCAAGAGAACACTTAGTGTCGTTCTATCGCTGTAATAATCTGACTGCAGAGTTAGGCATGTCAGGGCTGGGATTGGACATTTTGCTGTGATGAAGACTGATGGACTGTTATGATTTTACACGTTCATTATTAATCCATCTGGCTTTGCAGCTGTTTATTTGGCCTCATGTCTGCAGTGCCTGTGCTCCGACATCTCTGCACCTCTCTGGGCTGCCTTGATTTTAAATATTTAAAAATGTTCTTATAGATGAGCTCCTGCTTCAGCCCCTCGCACTCTCTCTAACTTGATTTATAGGATTTTTTTTTTTCTTTTGGCATGAAATTTATCTGCTTGTGTTGTAATTTCTCACTGAAAGTTTTTGAAAGGGTGAAAGTTTGTAATTTTTTCTCTTTGGAGTGATTTCAGGTACTGCAATGGAATGTAGAAAATGGATTACAGGCATGTTCTTGTGAACTAAGATATCACATGCTTGCAGCAGATCCAGCAGTAATCTCTTTATATTCAGCTAAACAAAGCTGAATGTATTGTATAGGCAATACATTGTGTGGCATTTTTCTCTGGTAGACAAAGTTTCTGTTATTTTTGGCCTTTGTGGTTGCTAAATAACAAAAATGCAGGATTTTTATGGGAGCCTGTCTGCTTAAGGGATACCGAATTGATTGTTTGTATTTTGCCATCAAGACTCTGAGGTCTGCTGATGCATCTTTACTAGAGGATGATGGAAACTTTTTGTCATTCCTAATCCATCCAGACATTGACTAATTAGCAGGGGCTTGCAGTGCACTCATTGGTCTGGAGAGAACTGCACTACTCTCAGCTCGTACTCTGACCTGCTCCGACTCATTTTTCTTGCCAAGCTTTTCCATAATTGTCCTTTACTTTCCTCTGAATCCATGCATAACAATAAATCAGTAAAGTTGAGTAGCTGCATTGTCTAATGTTTGGCTCTTTGACAGTTTGCTTCTCTGGGTGTCAGAGTTGGGTATAGCGAGGATGTATGTGTGCGGTGGTAGAGTCTGGGACGCATTTGATCATGCACTGTGTGACAGAAACAGCCAGCGCTGAGCTCCTGCTGTTAGAAGGGAGGAAAAAAGCCAGCCTGACAAGAACCTCCACCAGTGGTCCTGCTCATTTCAGCAGGAGAGCCTGAGGCTTGGTGTGCCTGAGGATGATGAGGTTGGTTCTTTGGAGCTCAGGCTCATATCACACTCCCCTCAACAGTTTGTTGTGTAACCCTTATGCTGGAGATGTTTAGAAATTCTTGCACTACCCGCGCAACGTCCTGATGTAGTACAGGTGAGGGTACAGTTGGGTTCGAATGCTCAGATCAACTTGAAAATTCGCCCTAAATTGAGCATCAGAGTGCTTCCAAAAAAGGTACCAACCTCATATCGCACTGTAGTGGCAATTCTCTTCCTGAAAAAAAACCCAAAAGTTCACATCGTTTATATATGACTCAATTTCAAAGCCTGAAATACTTCCAAATCCAGCAGTTCTTTGATTGACAAGGAAGTAATTTGGCTTTCACGCTCTAGGTTCTGTGTTACATGCTTTACTCTAATCTGCTATTTCCTCTCAGGCTAATCAGTCAGCCTCCTCCTGTCTTCCAGCGTCATCTGCAGCATCTGATGGAGGAAAATCTTTCGCCCTCCCAAGTTACAACAAATGCTTTTCATAAGTGAGAGCACATGCTTTCTGACTGAAATGCTGGGCGGTGTCATTGATATCACCTTAAAGCATTGGTACACTTGCTTGCTTCCATCCCTATTATTGCTGGTGTTGGAGATCCTCTGCGTTCTCAATCTTCTGTTCAGCAGGACCTCTCTTTTCACTGCACTTATACTGCTTGGTGTAGGGTGTGATAATGGTTTGGTCATGATGGTCTTTTGTGTGAAAGATGAGGCATCAAGCCAGGCCATCGCAATCAAGACTGGCCCATTTCTATTGGAAATTTCACAAAAAGAAAGTGAATGGATTATTCAAAACCACCCATGGAAATTAATTTGCTCCCTCAAGCGTAAAATGTGTGATCTGCGCTCCCCTTGCCACCTCCTCCTACCTCTACCCCCTTTAAAAAATAAAAAAAATAAAAAAAATCAGAAGGAATAACAAAGACCTTGTGTTATGTTTACAGGCGTGGAGATTACAGAAGGTATTTGCTCGGCTGAACAAAAGGGAGGAGGATGACAGCAATACTCAGGATGAATCACAAGTCTGTGATTTCCTTCAAAGCGCTTGCCCACAACTACAGAGGCATTATTTACTAGGTGGGTGGTGGCAGGGAGGTCCAAGGAAAGGATAATGCCTGAATGGCAGCTTAGAAGATTGCGTCATGTGGGCCAGTAAAATAGCCTCTGCTTGATTTTTCCGTTTGAAGGTTTTCCCACATTGGATATCAGGAGTTTGGCGCGGGTCTGAATGGCTAAATTATGAAGTGGAGAAACCTGGAAGCTTAAAAATCTAGACATAACATATGGCACAGTCCCTGCAGGTACAAGAGCTGTCAGAGAACATCTAACATCCTCTGGTACCTCTCATCTTTTACACACTGCATCGCATGCGAGGAAATTAAACACAGTAAATTGAGTGAACTCTTCATGAATTTCATTTGAGTGGGGAGAGCTTGAGTACTGTGGCCCTCTGCATGCCGAAATATTGCACGTCAACAAAATTGTTATTGGGTTCACTCCTGCTCCAATATCCTATTAAACAGCTTGTTTGTTTACAGCAGACTATTTTTCAGCTTTTCAAGAGCTTGTCTCTTAAAAGTGCACAGCTTTGGCATGCCTCGGTCATAAATCACACTAGCCTGCGGTGCTAATGTTGCAGTGTCCCTTGGGGTGAGCTGTTCCAAACCTTGTCACGTGAGGCTGAATAGCTGAGCTTTACACTCACCTCTCCCATGAACTGTGACATGGTGACCTGTGCCTGCTGATGGTAACACCAACAGTACATGAAGCTCATGCTTCACACAGATTGTGTCTCCATTTTGCTCCCAACTGTGTGTGAAAGTGTGTTTTTGACCTTCTCTTCTAATCTACAGCTGGACTGATAGATTATTGCAGGGGCTGCCAGCAAAACGGGACTGGAAGGGCAAAACTGAGAGCCAGTAATTGAGCTTAGATTCCCCACCGCTCACTCACGTTACCATCTTTCAACATTACTTACACAAACTCTCAGCGAAACCCTCATAGCAGCCTGCAGACCATTACGTTTTTACTTACCCCAAAGTGTCCAAATGAAATAGTGCACATCTGACACCCTTGCAGATATCACTCTATAAGCCACATGGATTCGTTTTAACCTTTTTATTCTTCATCACTTTCAGCTTTTTATTTGACATTAACAATGCCTGAAAATGCAATGTAATAATTAAACAAAACTCTTGAATATGGCTTACATGTGTGTAATTATTCCCCTTTATTTTCCTTTATCATCACTATAATGTAGGTTTTCTTAGTTTATTTCTTTTTTATTTTAGAGTATAGAGCATTATTGCTGCTATCACCCATCAGCTTGGGGCTCAACAAACATGCCCATTAGACTGGCCTGTTAGACAAAAGGAAAGCCGTTTTGCACGTCAGCAAGCACAGAGTGAATTTTGTGACTTCTGACCGCACATCTGCTCTGGAGCTGCCTTAGCAGCAGGCAAAGAGATGAGGAAGTAGGCCATTATGGCGGCCAGCATATTTTCCTGACAATAGGAAACCAGTGGGAGTTGAGGGCCTGATAGCGCTTTGGAGTCTGGTTGGATCACGTGTTTCTTACTTGCCCCTGAAATGCAAATGAACTTGAGAGGCTGGGGCACTGGGAACTTATTAACGCTCTGGAGTCCCCCCGCCCCGTCTTCCCTCCGAGGACAGAAATGTGTGGTTTGGACAGAAGAGGAGAGTGCCTGTAACCTGCGTTGCAGTAAATGAGTCACTTAAATGTCTGATGGGAGTGCTCTGAGCTACCGGCCCGTTCAGCCCAACTCCCACCTGGCAGCCACAAGTAACACATTCAATTTTTCATGACATCTGGGACGACAAGTTCATTGCTTTTAAATGGAACATTTCTACGATATTACCTATTTTACCAAGACTGTTTTGGCACTCTTGACTAATGAGAAAAGTGAAAATGAAAGGCTGCTGGAAGAAGGGGAGGTTGACATTTTTTCATCAAGGACAGCCTGTTTGCAACCTTCCATATTTAGAAAAAGGCAAATACTGAAAAATGAGTTGTCTGCCAGTTTTAAGTTCCAGGGTTATGACATACAGACATTGTTCTTCTTTGTACCATTAAATTAATGAAGTTCAAGTTCAGGTTCTAAGAACTCTCGGTCCCTTTGGTCAATGATTTTTTTTTTCTTCATCTTCTTTTGAGTCTTAATTTAAGATTTAAGGAGGAATTTAAAATTTGCGGATGAATGAGGGTAGATAGAGAGAGAAGCTTCATGTCTTTTGGTGTTCAGAATTTATTGAACCTGTTATTACAAGCATGCTTGTATGCTTCTGTAGGTTGCTTAGTCTCATGTAATTTTTTTTTCTTGACCCCCTTCCACCTATCTCTTTCCCCACCCCCACAACAAAAAAGATTCACTCTACAAACATTAGTCCAGCAAATAAACAGCAAACAGTGTAATTGCATCTGCTGTGAACAGATTGATCCAATTAATGTCTTAAGGTGCAAGAAGAACAGATGGCCTGTATCTACATCAAACCGGTTAGTGTGATTCTATTAGTTTCTGGAGAAAAATACACAGAGAAGGGAAAATATGTTATCATAGTTATGGAAACTACATCTTTATAAGTCTCCTCAGCCACTCGTGTTGACTGCGCTGATGTCAATGTCAAGTACAGAGGAATGTCTTGCCTGAAAGGACGAGCTAAGAAAGGTGCTACTGATGAAGAATGAATATTGGGAGTTTCTATTGCAGATCTGAATCATGATATACCACAAATGAGCCATAACATTAGAACCACTTGCCCTAAAATTGTGCTGCCAAAACAGCTTTGACCCATCAAGGCATGGACTCTTTGAGAACCCTGAAGGTGTGCTGTGGTATCTAGCACTAAAACATTAGCTAAAAATCCTTCAAGTCGAGGCGGGGCCTCCTTGGATGGCACGTTATGCAGCAAATCCCACAGATGCTTGATCATGTTTCTCAAATCATTCCTGAACAATTTTAGCTGTGAAGCAGGGGGCAGATTGTTCTACGAAAAGATCCCATCACCATTAGGTAGTACTGATGCCATGAAGGAGGGGTACTTTGTCAGCAACAATATTTTGTAAGGTAGTTCCTGCTAAAGTAACGCCACATGAATACCAGGACCTAAGGTTAACCAGGAGCACATTTCCCCCGAGCATCACAGTCCCCACCTGTTTGCCTTTCTATTGTGCCTCCTTCTGCCATCATGTCCTCAGGATTGTGACAAACAAACACCAGGCTGTCCACATCATGGGGAAAAAAAGGATGGTTAATCAGACCAGGCCACCTTATTCTTTCTCTCTATAGTCCAGTTCTGATGCATGCGTGCCCTTTGTTGTTGTTTTTCTGCAATGGACAGCATGGGCACTCTGACCTGACCGCCGTTATGCACCTCAAGAATACAATGCGCTGTGTGTTCTTTGATATCATAGCCAGACCTAATGCCTTCAGCAAATTGGGCTACAGGAGCTTTTGAGTGGGTATTGTATTCACATGCCAAAATACGCATGGATTTATATCATTCCTTTCAAAATCGCCAACATACTGGAAGGCTGACGTGTGTCGTAAATGCTTTCACGAGTAAAACACAATACAACACGGTTGTCACTCTGCTGATTATTTTTATCACATTCCAGCATAGATGAGGCTTGCTGCTGTCTAGAGTTGAGAAATTATTTAGCACTTTTACTATTTGTTCACATGGGATATAACATAAACATCTGAAGCCCCTGATATGCTAATGATCAAATAATTAGTTTTAAACTGACAAGCAGATGATAAACTTGTCCTCGATGATAGGCTCTGCTTCTGGCATGTTTCCTTTGGTCTTTCTTAGACAGTAGACGTCTTTTTTCTAATAACGTTTTGAAGCCATGTATGAATTAAATAAATATGTTAATTTATTTATATATATACACACACACAGTACTGTGCAAAAGTTTTAGGCAGGTGTGAAAAAATGCTGTAAACAAATAACGCTTTCAGAAATGGAAGTGTTCATAGTTTATTTTCATCAATCAACAAAATGCTATGAATGAACAAAAGAGAATCTAAATCAAATCAATATTTGGTGTGACCACCCTTTGCCTTCAAAACAGCATCAGTTCTTCTAGGTACACTTGCAGACAGGTTTTGAAGGAACTCGGCTGGTAGGTTGTTCCAAACATGACTGTGTTTCAACCTCCGTGTGACATTGATGATCATCAGTACCTGTTTGGTAAAACTGGTTGATCAGACACCGACTATAATCCTACACAATCCCTGACTTTGTGCAAGTGTACCTAGAAGAACTGATGCTGGTTTGAAGGCAAAAGGTAGTAACACCAAATACTGATTTGATTTAGATTTTTCTTTTGTTCACTCACTTTGCATTTTGTAAATTGATAAAAATAAACAATCATTATTGATATTTCTGAAAGCATTCTTTGTTTACAGCATTTTTCACACCTGCCTAAAACCTTTGCACAGTGCTGTGTGTATATCCTTCCAGTTATTATTATGTACATTTTTATTTATTTATTTTAAATAAAATTGTCTCAGGTTCACATTTTTGGGAAACATTTTGAAATGATATCAGCAGTTATTTGATTCAAGATAAATTTGCATCATGTTTAAATTGTATCATAGAAAGTGGATAAAAGATCTGATCAGCCAACATACTCAGTCACAGCAGTGAGCGCTGACTGAGAAAGTGCATTGTGTATTCTGGGTGAAAAGGAAAAATAGCCCTGTAGTTTTCTCCTCCCTAACCTACAGAGTCCCACCTTGCCTCAGCCCACCGGACACCCAACCCCCCTCTCCTCCACCCCTTTATTCTAAATTTGTCCTGCGGGCACAGATTTGAAGGCTAACATCATTATCCCAGTTGCATATGGCACAAATAACACTAAGTTTGTGTTGTTGTGTGCTGGAGGTCAGCAGGTGAAGGCCTAGTCCCCTTGCTGACCCATCTAGGCTGTAGGGAACAGCAAAACAAATGAGGCACTTCTCGTTTCCTCATTCATCAGGACAATTCTCTCATTCTCTCATCCTTCTTTCCCCTTTCCTCCTCTTTTGTCTTCCATAGTCAGCCGCCCCTTCCACTCTCCTGGGATTTCTCTCAATACTATATTTTATTCAACAAAAAAGGCTATTGTATATTTCCTATTTTCATAGTCAAATAAATATTAACTTTTATAGACAAATGCAAGTGTTTTTTTTGTTTTATTTTTTAAGGCAAAACACAGTGCAAACCAATTAATTCTTGGAGAGATCAAGCCTAAGCTGCAGACAAGCAAACAAGCGCAAGTTCGTAAAAGCGTTTACTCTTGATGGACAGATGCTTTTACTTTAAAAAAATAAATAAACAGAGGAGACAATAGGCTAATTGTTTGATTCATATTCTCTTTACTAGTATCATTTTTTGCTGAGATTCAATCTCTTCCATGTTAAGAGGTTAATTATCTGTGCATTCAGTCAGTCTGATGACGGATCTGGGCCCTGGCTGCTTGTCTCTCCCTCACGCTCATTAGAGAATTTAAAGTAGTGCAGTTTTAAACAGTTGTGCCATCACATCTATCAACAGTTCACAGCATTTAATAAATTCTCTGAGGTTTGCGCGTGTGTATGATGAGAGGCGCTCTTTGCTTACTTTGCCTTCATCTGAACCAGGGGGTCTTTAGATTATATAAATGTCTGTTATTAGTCGTGCAAATGTCTTGGAAAAGATCAAACACTTTGATGAAAGGGAAAGTTTATGTAGTTTGATGAAGAAAGTTGATAAATGGAAATACATATATTTTTTTTTATTTCGCCGTGTCAAGGCTTTTAAATATGAATAGAAAAGTTTATATTATGAGAAATTATGGTTTCCTACTGGGAAACCTTCCAACTCTGTCCCGTTCACAATGATCATTTTTTGGTGCCAAAAAGCTCCCTAAAATAGGAATTTTGCCTGTCAAAATCATTTTTTAGTTAGTCATTCATTTTCTGCCGCTTGTCCCAAGCGGGGTCGTGGGGGAGTGCTGGAGTCCAACCCAGCTCACAAAGGGCGAGGACGGGGGACGCACCCTGGACAGGTCGCCAGCCCATCGCAGGGAGGAGCGTGACGGGGACGGCACCTTGCTCAAGGGTACCTCAGAGCAACCTATTGGGAAGGGGTTCGAACCCCCGATCCTCCGGCCAACGCCCTAACCACTAGACCACCACTGCCCCTAATAATTTTTTATTCACCAATATTTTCTGTTATCATCATTACATACAAATATGTGTAGGTTAACATTTAACTTTGGACACTAAAACATCTCATCTATTGGATTTTGTGTGTAAACTTGAGTTAAATGGAACAACAGCTCTGAACAACAATCCAGAAATCCAGACAGTTCTCATTCAGATGTAGACAGCCTGAAGTGTAAGTATGGAATAAATGCAGTGGTTATTTTCTGAACACATTTTGATATATTGTCTCAGGCATACTCCCCCATAGCAAAAGCTCTGCATATTACTGGATATTACCCAACTGCAATATCCCTGCGACCCCGTCTGAACTATTGCTCAGACCAGTCAGGAGCTGATAGCCTTGGGAAGCAGTTGTTTCTTCTGCTGCATCCCATTTTATCTCACCATATATATCACTGTTTACCATCTGATTCAGATTTACTGGTTGTTTATACACATTTGGCACCGACTAGAAGTTTTTCGTCATATTTCGAGATGGATCACCAGAGGATAACCAATTAATGTTAAATTGTAAATGACTTTAAGTGTTTCGTGAAGATAAGGAGAGTTGCATCATATCCCAAGTGGTATAAAATGATATGTAAAATGAAGTACTGAGAAAGCCATTTTTCCAGCCCAAGATCTCTAAAATCTGAGTTTACCAAGAGTCCACCAAGCAAATGAAGACCTAGCATTTATTTCCCTATAGAGGGTTAGATATACGGGTAAATCTACCATTTTGTTAAGAAATTTTTCAGCCAAGTCTTGTGCAAATCCTCTTATAAACAACTCACTGTTTTTTTTTAACATAAACTCACAACCCCGGGAGCGTGAATGCATTTGTATGACGTAACGCAATAAACACTTCAGTGCTGCTTTCAGACTGAATGAAGTGGCATTTAGCATCAAAGTCCTGACTGGGACAGAATTAGCCCATGCTGCCTTGGTGAAGAGCACTGCTGCTGGTGCTGAGATTGGAGGTGGGCATCCTGAGGCTGTGTGTAAACTCTTCATTATTCCGTCGGGGCTTGCTTCATTAACCTCTGCGCCACGTGACCTCAGCAGCACATTTGATTAACTTCACTCCCTAACTCCTCTCTCTAATACCCACCTGCAGCACTCTCAATGTCACAACCCATTAAAGCCAGAGAACAAGTGCTCGGAGAAAGGGATTTAGAGCAAATCCCGCAGATGTGCAGAGCAGCATCCTTGCTGAGGAGAGGTCTATTGGAAAACATGCTCTCCAACCAAACCCCAAACTGACCTATGCATGTTCCATCCACCAAAGTATAAACCCTTGCAAAATTGCAAATTCTTGGGAAAAAATCTTTGTAGTGATTTGATGAATTGTAGTGCAAAGCTCAGTTTATGCCAAAAACATGCATTTAGAGGGTCTTTTTTTGAACCCATATTTATCATGTAAATAGTAACATTTGCTGGATTTGAAAAGCTACAGTTTGGTTACACAGAATTTGAAATAGGAGTATTAGTTAGCTATTCTTCAGCCATGGCCAAAAGTTTTGAGAATGACACGCATATTTATTTTCAGAAAGTTTGCTGCCTCAGTTTTAATGATGGCAATTTGTATAAGCTCCAGAATGTTATGAAGAGTGATCAGAGGAATTGCAATTATTTGCAGAGTCCCTCTTTGCCAAGAAAACAAACTTAATCCCCAAAAAGTCATTTCCACTACATTTCAGCCCTGCCACAAAAGGACCAGCTGACATCATTTCAGTGATCCTCTCGTTGAGGTTGAGAGTGTTGAGGAGGACAAGGCTGGAGATGTTAGAATAGCAGACTGGATGATTTAAAAAGAGGGTGGTGCTTGAAATCATTGTTCCTCCTCTGTTGACCATGGTTACCTGCAAGGAAACACATGCAGTCATAATTGCACAAAAAGGGCTTCACAGGCAAAAATTTTGCTGCAAGTAAGATTTCGCCTAAGTCAACCATTGATCAGATCATCAAGAATTTCACGAAGATAGGTTCAGTTGTTGTGAAAGGCTTCAGGGTGCCCAAGAAAGTCCAATAAGTGTCAGAACTGTCTCCTAAATTTGATTCAACTGCAGGATTGGGGCACCACCAGTGCAGAGCTTGCTCAGGAATGGCGCCAGGCAGGTGTGAGGAGAAGACTTGGAGGATGGCCTGGTATAAATAAGGACAGCAAAGAAGCAACTTCTCTCCAAGAGAAACATCAGCACAGACTGATATTCTGCACTTACAATTTTGCAGAACAACACAGCCATGAATAAAGAATGGTACTAAGACATCCTCCGAGAGTAACTCCTCCAAACCATCCAAGAAAGGTTTGGTGAAGAACAATGCTTTTTCCAGCATGATGAAGCACCATGCCAAAAGGCAAAAGTGATAACTGGATTAAGTGGCTCAGGGAACAAAACACCAATATTTTTGGTCCATGTCCAGGAAACTCCCCAGACCTTAACCCCATTGAGAACTTGTGGTTCCCACAAATTCCACAAATTCTGACAACCTCGGAGCATTAATTAAGCAAGAATTGCCTCCATCAGTCAGGATTTGGCGCAGAAGTTAATTGACAGAGTGCTAGGGCGAATTGCAGAGCTCTTGAAAAGGAATGGCCAACACGGCAAATGACTCTTTGCATAAACTTAATGTGATTCTCGATAGAAACTGATGAAATGCTTATAATTATCCTTCAGTTACCATAGAAACATCTGACAAAAAGAAATCTAAACAAACTGAATAAGCAAACTATGTTAAAACCAATACTTGTGTCATTCTCAAAACATTTGGCCACAGCTGTATATGAGGACAGGTAGAGTTTTTCTCTCTCTTTATCCTAAAGCGATGCTGTAACACACAGCATCAAAATACATGCATATGGAGCTCTCAAGAGCCACAACTGTCTAAGTATTGGCCATATCATCAAAAGATGGTCCACAAGGGCACTCTCTGGATGGGTAGGATGACCCACTCTCTCTCCCTTTATCACTCCCAGTGTAATGCTGGACAGCACAGGCATCTGTTATCTGATGCAGCAGAATTGGCGGTCCAGTCTGGTTAAGCTTGGTAAAAAGTGGAACATGTTACCGCATAATGGGACTAGCTCTCAGCCTCGCAGAGTTGGTGATATTGTGTGGGAGGGGGAGTCCCAGCTAGGGAGCACAATGGGACTGGATTAATTTATGTAAAAAAAGTACTAATTACTGTGCTCTACTGTATACAGGGGGTCTAGTGGTAGGATATTCATCTACAGACCAAGAGGTTGAGCACTACCATCACTAGGTTCCTGAGCAAGACCCTTAACCCAAGTTGCTCCAGGAGGACTAATCCTGTAATTAGGAACTGTAAGTCGCCCTGGATAAGAGCGTCTGTTAAATGCTGTAAATGTACATTTGAAAGCATTTATTTTTCAAGGCATTTTGATCTTGTGTAGATATAAACAGACTCAAGTTTTTTCATTGGGCTGAATGGGATTATTGTCAGCATTATTTTCAGCTTTTCCAGTCTCACAACAAACACTACAAAAGAAAATGCTGGAGCATGTGTGGGACATTTATCCTTGTTCCTCCCACAAAATGTGTCATTGTTAGCTCTCAGAAACATTGGCAAGCATCCTGTTCAGTGGTCTTAAGTAATTGTAGTTTACAAATCTGCATTGCAAAATGCATATATTTAAAGTGTGTTAAATTTCAATCAATGTTTATAAACGGGGGTAGAATTTTATTGATTGCAAAATCGCTCCAATCGGTATGTTGTTCTCAAAACCTCTTAAAGCAGTGCTGTAATCCTGTGAAGCACATTTAATCACTGAATTGCACAAACCTTCATCAGCAGAAAGTGGGGAAAGGAATCTCCCTCCACAATGCTATAGCAAAAGTGCACTTCTTTGGTAAAACCAAAAAAAAACCAAAAAAACAAGGACATTTAGAGTGGACTCCATTTTCTCCCTTTTTCTCCTTCCCCACAAGAGACACTAATGGGCATGTAATTAATTTTAATTGGAATGTAAAGTGACAAAAACAGACAGAAATAGCAGTTCGCAAGCCCGGCAACTGTAGCTGCGGGTCTTCTCCTCACATGCTGTAATTATCCCCGCAAAGTGACGGTGATCCATCTTAAAACCGTCTCATTGCGACGCTTCACCAACTCTCAGGCCCACTCTCCTCTCCGGCCTAGTGCCAGTGCACGACTCAACTGTCGTACAAAATACAAATACGTCTGCCCTCCTCTTTCTCCTTGCTGCACTCCTAAGTGGATTCTGTCATATGTATTAAAAACAAGCACATATCAGCCTGTGACAAATCCAAAAGGGGGGATGGTATTTCTGGGGCCCGGGAACAATCCAAAAAAAAAAAAAACCCTGTTAATAGAGTGGGTTGCGGGTGCGCTTGAGTCCTTGGAGGAAATGTTGGGAGGACATAATGGCAGTGACAATCAACCGGCTGAGTGCTCTTGCACTCTTCTCAGCCGTTGTTGGGGTTGGGTTGAGGTTTGGGGTTGGGGTGGGGAGGGTGGGGGGGTGGGGGGTGTTGGAGGGGATTGTGTGTGTCTGAGCCCTACATACAGCCAGGGAGCTTGTGCTCTCTAAGTGGAGCGGAGATAAGCACCAAGAGGACGTTTGGAGACCCAGTTAGGAGTAATCGCTCGGACGGCCCTGTGACATTGACAGATTAAAAAAGGGAGGAGAGGAGAAAAAAAAACATGTGTGCTTGCTGTTGACTGAGTGGCATTTCTAAATGAATACATCACGATAAACCTCTGTTGGCTTGAGAGGCTTTTGAAGATGGAGAGAGAGAGAGAGAGAGAGAGAGAGGGGAGGAAAAAAGCAATAAAGTAATTGCTAGAGATCAGTAATAGTTTCTTATGCCCCTCACACCTTTAACAAACCAAACAGTCACACTAAATGGCCTCTTCTTCCCACCAGGTTGCTTGTGATAAGCTGTAGCATGTGCGCTGTGTGAATTAATAAATGACTTGTTCACCCGTCTCTGCGGAGGAATTTGACAGGCCAGGCTGAAAGCGTGCTTAGTGATGATGAATATATTGCTTTCTCTGTAGGTGTGTGGTAATTAGATTAAGCCACACATTGGCATCATGATTTAGTTTTCATAAAATAATAAAATACTTCAAAAAATGTTTTCCTCTTTATTCTTTTTTGTCATTAAATATAGAATCTTATACACAGATATACATGGGAAAGCTTTAGAAAATGAGGGCAAAAATCCCGTTCAGTCTAATGAGAAACTCTTGCTCTTCATTTAAAGCATCATTTTGCATCTGCATGAAAAATACAGGTCATAGTAATAATGTATATCGCAGTGCATCTACATGACAGCTACTGGTTATAGTCACGTTACACGGTTACCTTAATGGACATAATGGACACAACAGCTTATGACACGTTCATGGCAAGGTTACTAATTTAGTAGAAATAGAGTAGCAAACGATGCCCAGAAACTCTCGACTATCTTAATGTATCATCTAATTATAATGGAATTAAAGGATCACTGACTATTCAGATCATTTTAAACTTCTCATCAGAGAAATGTAAACACACAGATCTTTCATTTCAACTTGCTTCCATGAGCTACTTCATCAAAATATTCACATTTGATTGTAACAAAAAGGCTTTCTGTTGTCTGTAATTAACCATCAGGTGTAGAATCGGGAGATTAACCTTAGGACTGTTCCAACAGCCACGTTATTTGTCTTGCACCTACATTATGCACAGAAACAGCAACCACGCTCACAAGGGAGCTCAAAAGTGTAGGCATGCCTGTACACAGGCATTAACTGTACAGGCCTGAGACAAGCAGAGCTTGGCTGAAATCCTACAGCAAACACTGAAATCTCACTAATAGGACAGACCTCAGCAGAAGTGTTTGGAGAAAGCGCACAAAGTGAAAACCAGCGGCCTAAAAATACACTGAATGTGAGAAAGTGCAAAGCGCTAGTTTCAGCTGTGAGAAGGCGTCATATCTCCTGCACAGAGTGACAGCTCAGCTTGTGCAGACCTCCTCATTAGAGCAGAGTGTTAATTATATAATTACAAAGCTTCATAGACTGCTGATACGCCTCTTGCCATGCACGGCTGTTTGATATTGTTAATATGGTTGTAGACAACAGCAGTGCAGGTGTGTTTTTAAGCCAGGGTGAGTTTGAAGGCCACTGACGAAATTGCAAAAAATACCATAGAACATCTCCTTGGACAGCACAGATGAAATTTTTACTGGATCCACAAAACATGGAAGCCCTTGTAATGTTTTCATCAGCCAATTAAAACGCATTGCCAGTGACGCTCCATAATCTCACCAATGTTACAATTAGCAAGAAAAATAATGACTCTTGCGCTACTTCCTTATCTGAGCAACTACTGCAAGAAAGCACTTCAAGCGTCTAAGCTAGAAGTGTAAATATATGCAAGCTTAATACCAGGATTGGAGAAAATGAGAGGAAAAAAAAGACTTGAAACACTCCAAACAGATATGCCGTATAGCACCCTGTTCCAAAAGTATAGTAAAATAATTTAGCTCCCGCTAAAATTTAGAAACACAAACATATACTTAGATAAGTGCATCTGAAGAGGTGCATGAATTTATTGTTATAAGACTAATTTCATTCTAGATACTGAACAGATGACATGCAGTCTGCAGGGAAGACTGAGCTGTTTGGTTTAAGGAGAGAAAAAATAAATGCCAGACTGCTCTTGAAAAGTGTGATACTTGAGTCACTCTTTATGTCGGCTTACTTGCTTCCTTATTTTTCAGTGGAGAAGGTTCTACATGTTGTTAACTGTTAACTGTAAGTCCTGTTGCTATTTATTTTGTGTCCCCTGCCCAGCTTGTGCCGCCCTAACACCCATACACACCAATTATTACATTTATATGTGAAAGCTGGCAGCACATTTTTCCCCAGTGGTGGTAAAAAAAAATAACAGCAATATTCTCCAATAGTTAATATGTTTCTGTTTTGCTTGATTCACATTTTATCCCACTTGTTTATCACAAAAAACACATTGCGCTAAGGTTTGATCATCTCTCCGAGTGGTTGACTCCCTCCATACTACACACCACAGCCCGTACAAATGTGCATTGAACTGAAAAGGGTTTATCCAGCTGGACTAGATTTTTAAAAGAACTGCATTTTTAAAAATTGCATTACATTAATGCATTATTTAATGCATTAATCACACACAAACCACTTTAAACAACTTTAGAATTGTCATCCTCATATCCCATCTTCTCAACCCCAAACCTAATTATGGCTCTGAGCCACAGAACTGGTCTGAGTTTTTTCTTTGGCAAGCTGATAAAAGAGTATCCTTTCCTCTTTTGATAACCATCTAATCCTTGAGTTGTAGCAACCTGGCACAGAACAGATTTCTCCCCCTCTTTACTTCTTTTTTCTTTTAAATTGAAAAAAAAAAAACCTGCCTGTTAGCATATTAACCAGCTATATAACCCCAAGGCTGCACCTGAGTAGTTGAAGGAATCCTTCTTGATCCTCTATTTGATTTATTTTATTGTGGGCTGGAAGTCATGATCTCACCGAGGCAGAGCTGACACAGCAAAACCAAGGAATTCAGATAAAGAAAATTCATTTAGCTTTTCAGAGACATTTCAAATGAGCAATGCTTGGACTGGAATAATTGGTAAAGCCGGGCATTTTGAGATAAATAAAGGGTTAAACAGTCTTTGCATTCACCACTGTTCAGACCACTTTTTATTTAAAACCTGGGATGTCATATTCCAGGAAAGGTAAGTAAATGTTTTTACTCTCGATTATTTCAGTTAAAACTGAAAGAAGATATCTGAGAAGATCCTAAAATGGGAAAGAGAATCATGCAGTGGTTAATCTGGTTAAAAATGTTTTGTTTTTTGTTTTTTTGAGTAACATTCTGGTCAGGGAACTGAGCACAACCTCTGTCGGTCGTTTAGCCCTGAGGAGGTGAGAGAAAGACAATTCCTTATCATCAGGCCTATCAGCGTGAGCAAAAACCCTCTTACTCCTCCTTATCTGATTTACTGCTACAGCATGTCTGTTCCTCTGCACCTTTAAGACTTCTATCCTAAAAACGGGAGTATTAATGTGCCTAGACCTGAGTTAGGATGAGAACTTAAAGAAATGGATGGATGGATGGATGGATGGATATAAATAGTGTTGTTTTGTTTTTCAGGGCAGAGCAAAAGTTAACACTTAAAAAATTTCATAGACAACAAAATGCGGCTCATGTCAGCCTTAGATGTAATTTTTTATTTTGTTCTAGGTGTTTGTGGGTATTTTTGGCATCTTATTAATTCATCACAGTACCTTGTGTTCAGTATCGCCCTTCATGTGATCTCTCTCTCCCTTTTAGAGAAACTCCCTCCAGCCTGAATTTTGAAGCGGCTGCGTTGCTCTAATCAAAATAAAACTTAACTAAACTGAATGTTTCGCTATAGACAACCATTCAAACAAATAAAAAAAATGTGACTTATACCCATAACCACTCTTTTTGCTTCAGCCAAATGATGCATCTGGAATCCAGTAATTTTGTAAGCATAATTGTTTTTTCATGAAACAGCATCACATGTGCTTTTTCTGAAGACTAAATCTTCTTGGAGAACACTCCTTGCTTGTCCATGATTTAAAAGATCATATTTTGAAGATTCAGTGCAGAGTACGCTTTTATTTTTCTCTTCAATTTTTTAAGACTTTCTTAAGAGTTTTTCCCACTTGTTACCATGGGAACCCATGCAGACTACTTTATTTCTGCAATGTTATATACTTAGCTCTGGCCATATTCTCCTGGTGCTTGGGAAAGTAATGAAATGGCATCTGAGGAAGCTGGCAGCATTGCAGAGACACAGTGCACTTTAAGAAAGCTTGTTGATTAGGAAATGATTTAGTAAAACAAAACCAGAAGGCGTGATTGCACCCTGCTGAACTGCACATATCCTTCAGTCTTATTGTTTCTCATCAGATCCTACTTTCCTATTCTGGATGTGTAGTCTGTGTTGGTACAGTGGCTCAGCATAGAGAATTCCAATGAGGATCTCACCTGGCTCAAGAAAAGCTCTCACTTTCAGGTTACACTGAACCTTGTAGATACATGGGCTTGGTGTTCTGGGAAGTGTTAGACCTTTTACACATGTATGTGTTTGACCAGTTAAACCATGGCAAGTGTCCTGTTACAAGTCTTGTGTTCATGTATGTGTGAACTGGTTTCCATGTGTGTACTTTTTAAAATCAAAGGCACCTTTAAAAAGCTGCATGCGTGTGCAAATGCATTTGAGGAATGTATTTTTAAAGATCTATCTATCTGTCTGTCTTTCTGTCTGTCCGTCCGTCCGTCCGTCCATCTAACAGCAATTACACACACTGTACCCAAAATGATCCAGACACTGCTCCTCATTGGTGATTTCAGCTACATTAGGGTTCACCCACAGGTGCCATTAAAGAGCTTTGCCAGCTGAATGGGAAGTAGGAGCTGCCACACATTGGCACAGAGGGGCATACCACCAATTGCAAAACACTGGCTGCAAGAAAAGGAAGCCAAACCTACGTTAGGATTCAAAGTATTAACTTCTATGTGCTGTATTAGACCTGAGCAGAAAGTTGGGGTTGTTCGGCCTGTGATTACCAGGCTGAGGTGTGTTGGGAGCAAGAGCAGTAATGTGCTCTGGCTGGGGTTTGACAGCACTGGGTGAATACTGCTGGCCTAATTCTTTCCTGTGACCATACCCGACTGCTTGAAGACCCCCAAAAGGAGAAAATTGCCTGTCTGGTGCCCTTTCTTACTTAAAGGAGCAAAAAATATCTCCATGTCATATTTTTCAGTAGGTTTTCTGAGGCAATAAGGGCACTGAGAGATTTGCCACACAGTGTGAGAGATACCATTAAAATGAAGAAATACATTTCTTTCTGGACAGTCCTATTACTGGAACAAAGGGACAAGGTGGAAAAGTGCACCTCCTAGGTCCCATTTACAGGAAAAACAACCTACCAATAATCTATAGTTATTATTGTGGAGGCTGGGATAAAAGGCATGTAACTTATCCCCAGCCATTTCTTACTGCTGAAACAAGGGACTTCTGGTAAGACCTTCTGCAACTATAAGCTCTAAATTTACAGCACTTTTAGAACTTAAAGACTATAAGAGAAATTCTCACCTCTCAGCCCACAGCGGCCAATTTAAACAATTAAAAGCAAAAAGGCAGGTGTACATGTTTATTTGACCTGCTTTTAACCTACCCCTCAGTGGGCAAGGCTAAGCATCATCTGCAAAGCAGTGTGTGGGATGCTGTTTCTTCATAATTTGATCTGGTTTGAGGTTTTTCTTATCTACAGCCTTTCACTGTTTACATTTGAGTTGAACGTTCAATCGGGGAACCCAAAAGCCAGCACATGCCAGTCTTCAGGTGACCACACGTTTTGTCAATGGATAAGTGTCAAAGGATCAAATAATTAACAACGCTTCATTCCAAGGAGGCCAAAAAATCTGGAGGGATACACTGATGAGACCAGAGACATTAAGCAAATGGAGAGAAAAATGTTAGAAATGTTCAGTGTCTGTGTGCATTTCCACCGATTTTCCTCAATGAAACTGAGGTGCAGGGTTCTCTCAGGAGACAAAGCCAAGCAAACAGCGCCACAGGGCTCAGCACATTGATAAGGTGAGGTCAATGCAAGCTCGTAATCGACTTCAGCAGCTTAGAGCGCCTGCCCAGTGGGAATCTCTACACACCAACAAAAGCAGCTCAGCTGAGGAAGTAATAATCTGGGCTGTGGCATGGGACTGCCAATGCCAATGGCTTCTAACAGAAAATAGTTCCTGAACAATTCCCCTTTGATGAGGAGAGCACAGTGTTTTTTAGTGATTTATCAATACCGTGTGAGGCTTTGACTTAATTCACTTTAAACCCCCAGGGTCCCCAGCCACAAGATATATTTCCCCATGTTACAGCCCATCATGAAGTCAAACAAAAGCTTTTTTATTCTTTTACAGTCTAGATAAGCACTTTCTGTGGTCAAGGAATTAAACTTTTTAGATCATTTTCATCACGATGCTGTCAGATGGTGCGTTAAGGTGTATCAAGTGAAAGTGACTTATTTGTCATTGTCGGCACACAGCACAGCACTCAGTGATCCACCACGAAATGCATTCTCTGTTTTTAACCATACACAACATGAAGCAGTGCACAGCTATAAACAGCTCCTGGGGAACAGTGATGGGGACGGTACCTTGTCCAAGAGTACTTCAGGACCAACATATCTGTCAGGGATTCAAACCCATGACCTTCCAGTCCTGGGACCTAGTCCCTAACCACTAGACCACTACTCTCAGAAGAGAATCTCCCATCAATTTCTGTGACTCAATTTAAATATGATTTATTTTTAAAATATAACAAAAAATGAATATGAAATTTCCCTAGAATTAAAAAGAAAATGGTCCGCCTAGGTACAAATTTGAAATGTATGTGAAAATCATACAAGCTTAGAAAAAAAACAGACTGCAGCTATCCATCCATCCATTTTCTGCCGCTTGTCCCAAACGGGGTCGCGGGGGAGTGCTTTTGTCCAACCCAGCGCACACAGGGCGAGGATGGGGGACGCACTCTGGACGGGGACGGCACCTTGCTCAAGGGCACCTCAGGGCAACCTATTGGGAAGGGGCTCGAACCCCCGATCTGCTGATCATGTGGCCGACGCCCTAACCACTAGGCCCAGACTGCAGCTATATTTAATTTATTTTTCTCGCTAGAGCACTGTATAGATAAACCTTTACCCCTGTCTTTCAGACCCATGCTAGCCCAGCTGCTATTGCTACATTTAAAACAGTGTTGGCTTATCACAGACATGACTTTTCAAAGCTCCACCTAGTTGCTAAATGTTTGAGCTGAGCAGCTGAACAGGTCGTGCATGAAAAAGTCACTCATTATAAACTAAATCTGAGCCCTGAAACAGATAATTTGCCTGTCCTGCCAGGCTCGGGTCAGATAGCAGTCCTCTAATTGGGTTTCAGTTCTTTTGCAACAGTAAATGTGAGGAACAATGTCTGATTATGTATGACTGAAATAAAATATCTTTGGTTGTTGTTCACCACCTTTATGCAATAATCCGTTCCATATTTTCCAGCTGAGAACATGGTTTAATTAAACTGAAGGCATAAATGTCAGAAAAGTAGATTATGAGCCGAGGTAAGAAGAACAATATCACTCCTTTGAACAAAGTGATTTAGTTTTTTTCAGTTTTTTTACATTCCTAAGTTCCTGTTTGTTTTGTTTGTTACTTTTAATCATGTTTTGACGCCACTGGACTGAAATCAAGGCCCAGCTTTCTCACAATGTCAGTGAAGCACAAAGCATTTAAAACTTAAGCAGTGTCTGTATTATTTGTATTTGTCTTTCTAGGTCATTTGTACACGTATGTGCTGCCTGCGATCGCTGACAAGAAATGAGCAGTGCAGTGAGCACCGGGGAAAACTTTCCACAACTGTTAACTCCACTACCAGTCTGTTGAAACATCTCAACATTGAAGAGAGACCAATTAAACCTTGCCCAAGTAGTACCTGGTTTTCGTTCGGAGAGAATTGTGAGCACTTGTCATTTTATCTTTCATTTTGAGGCAATTGCTTCTACTATCTGGATTCTGGATGCTCCTGGTCGTGTGTTCTTGTGTTCAGAGCAGAAGCAGTTTTTTTTTTTTACACATTTTTTAGATTTTGTGTGACTGTTTCTTTCTTAATAAAGTCGGCCATAAAAGTAGGTTCATCGTTTGCAGGGGGATCTATTGCCCCAGTTCCCCCTAGCTCCTAATAATTCACTCTAAAGACTCCTGAACTTTTTAATATTGTATTTTGTTTGGCTTTGGCTTTTGAATATGAACAATATATTGTTTTAAATCCTGTCATTGATTATACACCTGTGCCTTCAACAGAGAGGGTCTTTCCTGTTTTTTCTTTATCATGAAGCCAGTATACAGGTGTCACAGTTGAGTTTAGTTTTGGGCACGGTAGAGGGCGCTCTGTTCTGACTGAGCACACCTGAGCTCATGAAGGCACAGGTGCTTCATTGGGGCTGCTATTTAAGCCCCGATGAGTCAGAACAGAGCGCGGCTCATTCACTAGGCGAAGCCTACACTTAATGCTGGTTTTGATGAACTTGATTTAGTCAGACTGCAGTTCCTTGCGTCTTGGTATTGATTAGAACGGCAGTCCTTGGAACTTGTCTCTGGTAATATGGATAATAAAGTTATGTTCTGGACTCCTGGCTCTGCATTGACGTCCTTCCTGCACCCCGCCACCGTTACAACAGGCAGCATCTATCACTGAATACAGCAGACTGAGCTCCACTTACCTATTGTCAAAAATGTGAAGCAGGCTTTAAATCTAGGTTAATTAAATAGACCGTCTAGAGGAAAGATTCTGATTCAATAGATGTACTTCTGTATCTGTATGACCCCACCAAATAAATAAATCAGGTTTAGTTCGAATTTGAACTCTGTTGGCCAACTCTGTGTCCAGTTAATTCTCACTCCCAAAGGAAATCAGTTTGTTGAAGGAGACAAAATGCTGTTCTAACTTTGTCAAGCACTGTCAATATACTTCACTCTCGTCCCACGCTATACTGATCTGTATTAGATCAGGAGACTGCGCTGTCAAAAAAAGAAGCCCAAAAAAGTGTAAACAGGAAGGAAAACAGTCCGGCACTTCACTGATTTTTAAATTAAATCAGAGACTTACATTAATCAGAGGCTTCAAAATACAAGCAGCTAAAGCTGTGCATTTTACAGTGCCTATTAAAAGCATACGCTCCCTAGAAGGCTTGAAGCTAGAAGGGAGAGCTGGAGGTGTCAGAGTTAAAGAGGCTGAGATCTCCGCTGGGTGTGATGAGGATGGACAGGATTAGAAATGAGTGTATTAGAGGGACAGCTCAGGTTAGACGTTTTGGAGGCAAAGTTAGAGAAGCAAGGTTGCATTTGTTGGACATGTCCAGAGGAGAGACGAGGATTCTATCGGGAGAAGGATGTTGAAGATGGAGCTGCCAGAAAAGAGGAAAAAATGAACAACAAAGAGAAGGTTTATAAATGTTGTGAGAGAGGACATGCAGGTGGTTCGAAGGAGGAAGATGCAGAGGAACGTAAGAAACAGAAAGAGATGTTCTGCTGTGGCGACCCCTAAACGTGATCAGTCGGAAAAAAAGATTAAAATTCCTTCCTTTAAAGTCAATAACTCTTCAAAAAAGTCCAGCCAATTAGAACTAGTTGTCTCACAATTAGTGAAATGGAGATCACCTGTGCACTGAATGTATCTCAAGTGACTGCAGTGTAAAAAACCTGTGTCTAGAAGGCTCAGTCACTGGATAATCAGTATTCCTGGCGAGAATTACACTATGAGGACAAAGGAACACTTTTTCAGAGAAGAGATTATTGAAAAGTAGTCAGAGAACTCAGAGGTGAAAAAAAAGTCACTGAACATGCTCTAGAGTTCAGTAAAATCCATCATTAAAGAATGAAAGGAATATGGCACAAGTGCAAATCTGACTAGAGCAGGCCTCACAAACTGAGTTGCAGGACAAGGAGACTAGTGAGGGAGGCAGCCGAGGCACCTATGACTTCTCTGAAGAAGTAGGAGCCTTCAGCAGCTGAGATGGGAGAGACTGTTGCCACCGGTCAAAGCTTTACAGGATATTGGCAAAGAGAAAGCCACTGTTGAAGAAAGCTCATATTAAACAAGAATAAACTAAAGTTCAATGGATGTGAGAGACTCCAAGGTCAACTGGATGAAGGTTCTGAGGTCTGATGATACCTAGATTGAGATTTTTGGCCATCAGACTAGATGCTCTGGATACCAAACACAAACACGCCAATCTCGCAGTGCACTTTGTAAAAACAGAGAGTAAAACTAATACAGCAAAATGTAGTGAAACCCTGAAGGACAATCTCATTCAGTCTGCAAGAGGTTCACTATTTTATGCAATCACTTTCATTATGTATTTTAATTAAATGACATTAATATGTTAAATCGTTTTTTTTTCATCCGTTCTTATCAAAAAAGCTAAATTATACTGGGCAGCGGTGGTCTAGTGGTTAGGACGTTAGTCGGAGGATCGGGGGTTCGAACCCCTTCCAAATAGGTTGCCCTGAGATACCCTTGAGCAAGGTACCTTTCCCATCGCTGCTCCCCAGGCGCTTTCAATAGCTGCCCACTGCTGCACGGTGTTTGAGTGTGCATGGGTTAAATGCGGAGGTCCAATTTCGTTGCGGTTCACTGTCTGCTGTGCTGCGACCTTGCAATGACAAGGGATTTCAATGCTTTTGGAATGTTTTCCATTTTTTTGCTTTCATTATTAGAGGGATGAATACTTTTTACAGGCACAGTATTAGAACTCTAAACACTTTGATACTGAAATGCTGAAGTGCCAACAATATTTCCATGCATTATTAGAGAAATAATTAGAAATTATAAATGGATTATACATTTTTGGAGGAACTAAACCAACACTGCAATAAGGCTGAATGACTTCAGGAAAACATCTGGTCACTTGTCGATACCATTCCAGTATAATACTTTAATGTAGGATTGAAATAAAACTGTAGCTCTTGCAGTTTTATACAATGAGTTGATTGTTCAGCCCTTCTGCATAGAGGACACTGTAGAGGTTTACCTGTACACATTATCTATTGGTGAAAAGCAGAAGGGTGAAGTAATAGATGGGCAAAGAAGGATGGGTAAAGAAATAAAGTATATTGAAAATATTCATCTAGTATGTTTCTCATTTAAATTGACGTTTTTTGTACCCTGAATGTAGCACTCTGTTGATTTCACTTGAAACAGAGAATCTCATGGGTACCACATGATAAATAAAGTATTACTGAAATACATTTTTTAAAAAAGCATTAATTATTGCTAAGTGAACACGCTGAGGAGTTTGATGCTCCATGCCGAGGCACGAGGAAGCCTGAGTAGAGGCAGGCGCTGTGTGAGCTCCATCACTCTGATGGATGGTGGACTGTGAGTGTGACATAAGTGTGTTTACCTCATTCAGCCATGTGTCTTGATCCTGCTAGTGAGAACACTATTCTGTGATGACGGGCCACAGGAGGATCCTGAAGGAAGGACACACACCATGAAGAGCTGCTAAAATCTTTATTTGGTGCTCTCATCTCTCAGGAACTGATGCGCTTCCTGAGTCTTGACACAGCAGTCTGTAGCCATTAGGATCAAATCCAGCTATGGTAAAGCTTTCCTTCAACTGTGACAGCTTTGAAACAGAGCCACTCTAAATGTCTGTCACTGAAACACTGGCTTGTGTGAAGACAAGGCCTGGTAAAGGACAAACATGTACCTGGCATGGAGTATTTCACACAGCGCTGTGATCTGCTTTTCAGAGGACACTTTTCATAATGAGCTTCTCCGTTCCTCTCCAAAACTGAGGCATCCTTTCAGTCCATATGTATGTGTCGGAGACCACTTTAAGGACTTATGACTGGTTACTTAACATGATATTTAATATCTTTTGTCCATTTTTATCCCAGTAACCAAACACTGAAGTGAATTTGTTTACCACAACAGACAGCAATGTCACATTCATCGTTTATTTCATAGACCTGTGAACTTATACTTCCTTCTGTAGATTGCAACTTGGTCTTATTAGGCGCTCAAGAAGAAAAAGAAATTGTGCTTTTTGCTAAATGTTGTTTATGCACAAAAATATGACTTTGCTTGTCGCAGGCTGACACTGCAGACAACACACATCATAAATCCTCAACGGCCCTAAAGAATCTAGTGCAAATCACTTAATTTTGTACTATCTGAGTAGCTGCTATTTAATGGTTTTGAAGATTAATACACCACATACTTGCTTTCATGCCTTTCATTTCAGTTTGCAGGAATGTAAGCTTGCTTATAGCATTGAGGGAGCACGACACAAAGGAGGAAAATATATCAGGTAACTGGGCACGACTAAGTCGGTTTTCAAAAACTCTGTTTTTTTCAGAGGAAATCTGCTTAGACATGTAGGTCCTACTGTGACTATTGTGATGCTCTGGGCAATGTTCTACTGGGAAACCTTAACTGCTGGCATTCGTGTGGATGTGAGATTCCCACCTACCTGAACACTGTCCAATGGTTCGAACCTTTATGGCAAAAGGATTCACTAATGACGTTTGCCTTTTTCAGCAGATTAATGCTCCATGTCACGTTGCATCATTTTTCAGGAAGGGTTTGACATCAGTCCAATCGAGCATCTGCAGGATGTGCTGGACAAACTAATCCAATCCATGAAAGCATCACCTTGCAAATTAAGTTAAATTTAAATGACAGTATTTTAGTGCTGATTCCTGAGTTTTTGAAAAATGCTGGCTAAAGCCTCAAATTACAGGATCAATGTTCATTTGCAGTGTGTGATTTTTTTCAAAAACATTTCATGGCTTGTATGCAGAATATCTGGAGCTGCTGTCAGGTTTAAATTAAAATGCTGTGTCTCAGCTGTGACTGGCAGTGAGTGCAGTGACAAGCTACAGCCAGGGAAAGCACAAAACACAGGGTGAGAAGAAACCCAAAGAAACACAGTTCTTACCTTAATTTTCATATTCCTTTCTGTTCCTTCCCTGTTTTTTTCTTTTTAAAGATCGCTCACGTCTTGCTGACGTTCAGTTTTGTGGAGAAAAAAACTGTCTACTGCATGCTATTCCCTGTGTCACTACTGGTGTGTGTTTTTGTGAGAAATGTAATAAAGACCAGACAGACTTCCTCCTGGTTAAAGATCCTATAAGGTGTGTAGACCACACTTCAAAATGCCCAATTACTAGACAGCAGGTTCAGGAGTGGGACCTTCATGTACTTTTAATGGTTTAGAGGGAAAGAGACTCACACGAGAACAGAAAACACACCCCCAAGGGCTTCTACAAAGATGCATGTGCATAACTGTATAGAATATTACATTCTTTATCATTAACTATATTATGATATTAAATTCTTCAGCATGAAAGTCGAGTTGAATGTATATGGTAGCTTTTTGTGCTTCATTCATTATGGCCCAGCCAGTCCCTCTAGTCGTTTGGGACTAGGCCCAGTATTTGGAAGGTCATGGATTTGAGTCCTGGATCAGTAGGTTGTCCTGAGGTACCAATGAGCAAGGTACTGTCCCAATCTCTTCTCCCCGAGCCCTGGATATAGCTGTCCACTGCTACGTGGTGTATAGGTTAAATGCAGAAGCTGCATTTTATTGTTGTGCTCATAATGACAAATAGTCACTTTCACTTTATGAAGCTGGGCATATGTTGCTGCTTCACTCTCTGCTGGGCTTGAGCAATGCTGTGTCATCAGGCCACGGGTGCTTTAGATCACTGCTAATTAGAACACCATCTGCCTGACAGTTTAGCAAAATATGTATCTCAGTTTAAAGTAAAAAGTACTCTAGCTTGACTCTAGAGGTTGTGCGGTTTCAAGGTAAAAGGGCACTGCTTGATTTGCAGGCCAAAAAAAAATGGCATTGCTGGTACAAAGTGGTTTTCTTGTTTATCATATAAAAGTGCATTTGCCCTGGAACTGAGAGGTATTACCCAAACCCAGACCATTATTCCTCCTCAACTGAACTTTACTATTGGCCATATACATTCTTGTAGGTTCACTTGCTGTACCCACACTCGTCTGTCACACTGTCTGATAGGGATCACATTTCCACTGCTCCAGACTCTAGTTCAAACGCCACTCCAGCCGACACTTGGTATTGCGAATAGCATCTTTATGCCTGTATGCAGCTGCTGCCATGGAAACCCATTTCATGAAGGTCCTGATACAAAGTTCTTGTGATGATGCTACTGCTAGAACATTGTAATGAGAGATGGGAACAGAGGGTAGGGAGTTTCACACACCATTTACTTCAGCACTCACAGCCCCTGCTGGGAGTTTACATGGTCTACTGCTTTGTGGCTGAGCTGTTGCTGCGCTTAGACGCTTCATTTTCACCATATCAGAAGATATAGCAGGGCAGAAAGGTGGAAAAGATCAAATAAAGTGAAGATTTTACCACTTCTTTTTTTAACCATTATTTATTTTTTAAAGAACCTTTAGGCCTAATCCTTACATTGAAAGTAGCTCTAAAACAATCGCATTCATAAAAATTGAAGCTGGCCAAAAAAAAAGACGAAAAAAACAAGTACACAGTAACTAAGTTATCAGGAGAAAAGCTGCAGCTGTGCCTGAAGAAGTTGATAAAGTTTGCTCCAATACTTACATTTAACTTAATATGGTGTTTATCCAAACTGTTGATACCATTCCTTCATATGATCCTGCACACTTATCAGAAATCTCCAGCAACATGCACAGTATAATCAAGACTGAATGGTACAGTTCTGAAATCAGTAAAATCAAAGACTTTCAGTGCAGCCTCTAGATGTTCCTTTGTTCCTAAGAAATAAAAACCCACCCCTGTATACATGAAGCACAGACGATTTTAATGGCTTGAATTACACTTGCAGACTGAGTGCTTTTCTCTGGATGGATGCAGTGCACTGTTAGAGAACAGTCTGGGAAACAAGTTGGCAATAATAAGCTGCAGTGCATCATGTATGCAGTGTCAAGGCTGCAAACAAGAGAGACTCCATAATGATGAACAGCTGGTGAGAAGTCTCGTTAAAAGACTCCTCTCACTCACATCCGTGGAGAGATCTGTGACAGTGCTCTGGGAAAGACAGATATCATCACAGCTTCGCTTTGGTAGAATTTCCCCACCCTCTGTCCACAACCTAAGTTAGAGTTCCCTCTGGAACTGGAACCTCACATCCATAAATTAGTGCCATAAACCTATGGTAAAAATAGTGTATGGTAAATTCTCGTGAAATTCATGGAGCACAACCTGTTTGAAATTCTGGTTTTATGCAAATTAGATATATGCGCACAAGCTTCTTCCATGTCTATTTTAAGGAGCTGTCAGCCATTGCAAAAATGAGGAGGGAGCTCCATCCACACAAGAATACATGCGCTCAACATGATCCATTTGCAGGTGATGTAGTACTTGAACTACATATATTCATCCTATAATTCTTTCACTTTGCTCTATAACAGCTGCTTTAATTTCATCATGCTAACGATATCAACATTATACTGAACTGGGGATTCATTTATCCTAAAGATATAGGGGAGCCCGGGGAGGGCTGCCATGTGGGGTAAGGTGTAATACCTTCAGTTTCAGCAGTTAGATGTCCCAGAACTTCCTCCTGTCAACTCAGGGAAGATTGTAACACAGTTTTCTCCGATTCAAAGCAGGAAAAACACTGATATAGAATTTATCACACAGTCTCGCTAGCGTCCAGCAAAGTTGGTAAATTTGCTAAAACACACTTCATCTGAAAGCCTGTAATTGTACGAGGTTGTGAAATAGGAACTGTAATTGTATTTTATTGCAGTTGATTTCTACATTCTTTCTTGACCAAAATAATTTGGTGTGTAACATTTGAAAGGCTATATCTTTCAAAGAGTTGTAGAGAGTGAGATAAAAAAAAAGCATTACAACTCTCCCCGGTGTCCCCTGCCATCTTTTATATCATTCATAGGAAACCGCTGCACTCAGAAAGCTTTTCTATTGCAATGTTATGCAATATTGAGAAAAAAGGACTTTGCAGTAAGAATGCTGCAGTATGTGAAAGTGTGTTTGGAGCAGGATTAGAACAAATGTGTGCGCTGCCTTTGGTCCCAGAGAACTGGAGAGTGCTAGATGATGTGAAGGCCTGTGGTCTGCTCTGAGAAAAAGCCTCAGAGATCTGAGAACACACGCTGAAATGTTCTCAATAGGTAGAAATAAATTCTTCATCTTCTTCTTATTATTATTATAACAATATATATATATATATATATATATA